>JAFISD010000266.1:0-36439 GCA_022560085.1 Helminthosporium solani | reverse complement strand
GATATAACTTAGACTTAAACTAGTTATAACTAGGATAGTAATATTCTTTATAACAAAATAGTATTATAATATTATTTAGAGGCTATTACTAGCTAGGATAAGTTTTCTATTATAATATAATAGTATAGGCTAGCAAAGGTTCTAAATAAGATAAGAATTAACTTAGAGGTATATAGAAGTATATAGTAAAAACAAAGACTAAGGATCAATTACTACCTAAAGGCCTAGTATAAAAGAATAATAGAAAACTACTAAATTACTAAAGGAAAGAGTCTACCTTATATATCTATAGTTAGAGTCCTTTTAGATAACGTTTAGTCTAGGTCTGAAAGGAATCTCTAAGTAATGCCTATAATAGTCCTAGATTGTTATATATACTTAGTATAGATACTTAGTAATCTAAAGGATATCTATATAATTATGTATAATTATATATAATTAGTATGTCTATATAGGATTTAGGAGATAGTTATAGGCTATCTCCTCCCCCTATATAGAGTAGGTAGATCTAACTAATATACAACTATTTATTTTATCTTAGTACAAAAGTATAACTATATATAATATATTATATATAGCCTACCTAATAATAATAGTCCTAAATCATTACATTAGTCTACTAAGAGGGGGGGTAGTATAATAATCTAGGACTATTATAGATATTACTAAGAAATTCCTTTTAAACCTAAACTAAATATTATCTAAAAAGACTCTAATTATAGGTATATAAAATAGACTTTCTCCTTTAGTAGTTTAGTAGTTTTTTATTATCCTTCTATACTAGGCTTTTAGGTAGTAATTAATCCTTAGTCTTTATTTTTACTATATACTTCTATATACCTCTAAGTTGATTCTTACCCTATTTAGATCCTTTACTAGCCTATACTATTATAATAATAGTCCTAGACTATTATACTTTCTAGATACTAAAATTCGCTACTTTAGATATCTTAAGAACTAGAATATATAGAATACTAAGCCTAGTACTAAAATAGTCTAAATTAGGTATAGAATCTATTAGTAAGTATAGCTTAGTAATAGAGTCTAACCTTAATAGGAAATAAGCTATATAAAGCTTATAGTATAAAAGAAGTATTCTTTATATAAAATTAAGCTATATTAAGCTTATACTAAAGAATAATTCTTTATACTTTATAGTAAAATTAGGCATAATTCCTACACCTATAAGCTAGATATTAAGGATATAAAGTATACTAATAAGTTAAAATAATTCTATCTTATTCTATATACTTGAATAAATTATAGTAGTGTTATATAAAGTTGCTGCAAAGGTGAGTTGCTAGTACTAGGGTGGCTACTTATTTGGGGTGGCCGCTTGCTTGTGAAGTACGTTAGTAGTAATTAATACAAAGTATTGTACGGAGTACATTTCTACAATATCATACATTAAAGCTAAAACCACCTCAAGATTATTCAACCTAGCAGTACAGAGTACGGACGAAGTAGATCTCCGACAAACCCCATTCCTCCTTTTTGTAACCCTTTTCATGCAATGCTTGGTACAAAACAAGTATGTGCACACAGCAAGCACGTGCGACAGCGTCACACTAGATATATAAATAACCAAACCCATGCACCCACGCAGCGTCGTCGAGCTAGTATACATGGGGAAGCGTGTCTATTGTATGCCGTATATTGTATAGTATATATTCCGATTGATTAAGCGGCAAGGACCCTTGAGTAGATAATTCATATACAACAACCGGCCGGCCATGTGACGGAGATTATCTGCGACATGAAAAAAGCACCCATCACGCATATGCATACGTGTGGGGATCAAGATGCCACGCGGCGTGCCACGATGGATATGATATGCCATCGTCCAGGGTGGCGATGGTGATGGTGATGGTGATGGCGATGGTGATGGCGATGGTGATGGTATCGCTTGAAACGCACACTGTTGACTCTTGAGTGGTTGATCCACACTTGTAATGCGCAGAGACGTGTTTCGCGATACGGAGTGTATGTACTCCGTTATGTCCTTACAATGTGATGACAACCAACCATCACCTTCCCCCGCACGCAGTCTGAATCGTCACAACCATCATCAATCACATCGACAGGCAACACACGCCATACTACTTCGTACAATACACTCTCGATGCATTCAGGGATAATGGAAATTTTAGAAAGGCAGCCACAACCAACTAGTTGCATTTTTTTTCCCCTTCGTCGTCGCCACAGTGGATTGAGTGAGTGAGTGACTGAGTAACGTCCAAGACTAGCGTGACGCCATTTTCCAAAATAATACATTCCGCATCCCCCGCAGACCCCGTCTCTTCCTTTCAAACTCAAAAATTCAGTAATCGTACGATAAGACTGACCCTCAAAGTCCGAACAGCCCTCTTCCCTGGACGGCCGATTTCTCATTTGCCCCCCCGGACGAGTCGTGAAGTCATAAACACACGCAAACAGATTGTTAGATTGTAGTCTCAATACATCATATAACCTACCAAGTCTCCAGAACCGACCAACCCGGGGACCCCTCACCGACAACATGTCAGGTCCTGTAGCGAGGAAGGGATTCCCTTGTCAGCTTCAAACGGCCTAGCGACTCGTTCGCCATCAGCCTCGGCAACGTCCGAGGCACGGTTATAAGCTGAGGGGTCCCTATAACATCAACTGGACAGGCGGCAGCAGAGGGTAGACCCTGCGGTCAACACGTTATAAGAGGGGCAGCGCAAACGGGCAAGGGCACAGTCGACGGCGCAGAGGGGGTGGCGGGTAGAAGAAAAACAAATGTGAAACGGTGATGGTGACGGGTGGGGAAAAGCAATTTCAGAAGAACGTAGACGTAGTAGACGAGTAGAGTGGAACTTCCAACGAGTAAAACGTGACTGAAAGTGCAAAGCAAACAGACAAGTAAACGGATGGCTGAAAGAGACGTGCGAGGGAGTGTTTATGAATTTGGCTGTTTATGCGAGTTTGGAGGCTTGTATTTGGGGAAACGGCTGCTGTACGAACGCAGGAATGAAGGCGCAGATCTGTCGGTGTTAAAAGGGGTTTCACGGTACTTTTGTATGCAGATCACCGAAAGAGGAGAAAGAATTTTCCAGTAGGAAGGCATTACATGACTGGGATATTGCAGAGTTTGGTTGGATTCGGAGATATAATTGCTCCATTGAGTCTCACAGCGTGGGGCCGATGTCCTTTTTAAGAACGTCGAGAATCTTCTTTTGATCCAGTTCCTGGCCTGCGTTGACGTCTTCATCTTGGTTCCTCAGGACATGCAGCGTCTCTGGACTGACATGCTTGAGCACCTCTTCGATTTCCTTTTGATCTTTGGCCTCTTGCCCGATGTACTCGTCTTCTAGCATAAAGTCTTCTGGTGATGGGGGGTTTGATGACTCGAATAGGTATATGGTTGGAAATTCTAGCACAGTGCGGCCGCGAAGGCAATCGACGAGGGTACGGAAAGGATCGAGTGGGATGATAACGCGGCGACTGGAGCTCGTTCTGGGCTTCAGGAGGAAGAAATTGTACTTGGAAGGAATGGGTTCGGGGTTTGGGCCATGGAGAGAAGTGCATGGGTCATCATAACTTGGCACTTTTGTATCGTGGTCAGTTCCCTCGACGGGTGTGTCGTCATTGTCGAGATGGCGTTCCGATCGACCAATACTCGGTAGTCGTGGTTTCTTATCTTTTCCCTCGCATCGCAATTCTTCGTCCTCGACCACGGTGGAGGACAGAGCGCGGTGACCAATCGATGTGGCGGCTGAGGGGTTGTCGGGTTTGAACTTCCTTTTTTTGGCAGATGGCTCTGGCCTAAATGGTGACAACTGTAGTAAAGGCACAACCTCGGAACTCTGGGTGAGTATGCGAGTGTTGTCGTCCCGGAGCCATTCCACGGTCCAGGTTATATTACCCTTTCTGATGGATCTTTAGCGCACTATTCCCCGGGCCTTGGTCAACCGGAACTTACTTGGTGCGGGACGTCTTGTTATCTTTTTGTCTGGTCAGGCCTTTGGGTGCGCGAACAATAGTCACCCCAGTGGCTGCAAGGCGTTGATCCGCGTTCCTACGGCTATGTAGGTTTTGTTGGAGATCCGACGCAGTGCCGAACGACGTACTCTCCACGCTCCTTGCGGCCCTGTCCAGGCCGCGTTCGATGGCAGACAAGAAGTTGAAGTCATGGTCGATACCGGCAGGTGTCTCCAACTGGGACTTTTTGACAAACTTGGTAGGGTCACGCTTCCCGTCGCATTGGGCCCATTGCTGGTGACGCTTGTAGCATGGTAAGGAGCAGGTCCGCGCCGCACAACCCGGACATCGGTACTTGAACCTGACTATGTTGCTGGGAGTGGTCAGCCTCTTGACTTATCGATGAATGTATTGTATTTGCAAGCGCAGAGGCAAAGCTTCGGGATGGTCAACGTCATGAGATGATGGGCTGCTCCTCGACACGCACCAGATACTGCACAAATGGCTCAGTAAGGGGTCCTCGGCCATGTGTGGCTATGACCAGTTGGACTGCGGTCTACCGATGGGGACAAATGCAAATACGATATAGTACATCCAGGCTGAGACGGCAGCAGTTGTCAATGGGGGGGGCGATGGCAGTTTGGTGCGGGCGGACGAACGAGTGGCGGACAAAGCCTGAAGAGAGACTTGGCGTGAACAAGGACAAGAGCGGGAAGAATAGTCGCGCGGGCATGCGAAACGGAGCCTTGACGGGCATTACAGCATATTCCTGGTGACAGCTGAGCGGGCTCCCCACCGATCGTGGTGCTCTAGTAGGGTTCCACTGCCTTTTGCGATGGAGAGCGAAAGCGCGAGCACCCGCCTGCACTGGTCGATCTGCGCAGATCTCTGCGGTACATCAATGTATTAGCTTCACGTAGCTCGAGCCTCGAGGGCTCCGACTGCAGCGCTGCAGCAGCAATCAGGCAATGTGGCAATCGAGCATCCGATAGGGGACTACACATGCCTGAGCGTTTCAGGATCATCTCGCCGGCTGGCTCCCATGGTACATTTGTCGGGTCGCGTCGAGCTGTCAATCTTACAAAGGCCAGGAAGACTCAGGGGCCAAGCTTGATTGATTTTTCGGCTGGGCCAAGCGGACAGGATGTGAGGATCTGTGAGAGATATAATACTCCGTATACAATGTCGCAAAGTAGATGCGCCGTACGTACGGAGTACTTGGTAGTAAGGTATCGGACACTGCCGATGATTACTACGCCATGGCCATGCATACAATATGCACATGCACATGCATATGCACGAGAAGGCGTTCGCTCTCATGAATCAGCCCAAAGCTGCTACGGTACAATACGATAGGTTGGTAGGTACCGGTAGGCTTGCAGCTATTGGATCCAAGGCCCTACTAGCCGTGAGAGGTAGAGGTTGTACCATTGCGAGCAGACTGAACAGGGGGCCGGACCGACTGCGAGTCGTGGATGAGGGATTCACGAATTGTACTCCGTACTGTGTCTAGTTTGGAATAATACATACCAGAGCCATGGCTGTCGGAACATGGGGATCACGTGCAGACGTCGAGGGCTGTCAGTCACACGCTATGTGGCTATGTATGTCTCCATCCAAGTGCCTCCGTTTTCACCCTGCAGGACACCATCTCTATAGCTACACTCTACATGCTCCGTAGACACTTGATATGTTCATGAACGACGACGACGACCACCACCACCACCACCACCTGGGACCAGTCTACTCCATAGTTCAAGCCACATAGCATGAACCATGTCCCCCGTACCTCTGTAGTAAACATAGGACATGCCACGACCGCCATCCGAATGAATACACACTGGCACACTGGCACACTTGCACACACTATAGTACATACTACTACGTAGATGGCATGGCCATCCTCGACCTGGCTTGTTGTTCACGCCGTTGGGGGGCTGCACACGCAGCATAAAAAAAAGCCGCAATGCCTCTCCCCTGTCGTCCATGCCAATGCCCCTGACGGCTCCGTGCAACTCAGCGCCCATCACAACAGGCCCTCATTTCCCAATGCAACCGAGCCTTGTGAAGCCTATCCGGGCCATCCTAGTCGCCCTGTGATAGCGCCTCTTTCGGCTTCGTCCCCCCCAAGCTCCAGCGCCCAAGCTCGCTGCCAAAAGATGGCCAGTCCGCCCGTCGTTGACCTGTCTGCCCCTTCGCTCGCCGTAGCACTTCTCCTCAATTGCACCCCAGTAGCCGCTTTCCTGTGTCTCTTCCAACTGCCCCACAGGCCCAGCGAGTTACCTACATGTCGTTGTGATCTCTGAGCTTGCCACCGGCCTTTTGGTTCTGTTCGAATGTTGAGCGCCCTCTATACGAAGCCTGTCCAGTCCCTCTAGCCCATCGCCTCTCCCCGCTTCGACCAAACGCCTGCACAATGGCTCCCTCCTTGAGCTTGCGGCCCCGGACGAGCGATCGTCCTCCTACCCGGGACCAGAGGGACCAAACCGATCACAGTCTCATCATCCCCAGCCGAACCTCGTCCCTCCACTCCAGAATCACCCAGCCGCTGCCTTCGACGCTGAATGTTCGCCCGGGTGCGAAGAGCCCCAAGACGCTGACCCACGCGTACATGGTCTGTGGTGTAGGTCGGGAGCCCTCGCAATGGGTCAAGGCACCCGCTCCGGCCCAGGGCAAGATTGCACACATGAAGGGAGCAGTTGGATCGTTCTGGCTGCCTGAGATTCTGGGTAGCAGCCCTCGGTTGGAGCAGGACAACGAGATTGCCCGGTCATTGCATTCGGCTATGCGTGTGAGTCTATCTTGTTTTCCTATGCTCTACTTGCTTCCTCGACTGACAACCCTAGGCCTGTTTCCCCCACGATGTCGAAATATGCACCGGCAGGAGCCAACCTCACTGTGTTCATCACTCCTTCGTGCTCCAGCAGGACTCGTCCCACACCCTCTATGGCATCGCCCTTCGTGTTTGGTCGCGCGCTGACGAGAAGCGTGCCGAGACCATTCGCGACTTGCGCAAGCGCATCGAACCCGACTTCTACGACAATCCCGATGAGACGTACTGGATTCCCTACTGCCTGAGCTTCCTTTCTCGATACCCTCTATACAACTTGCTAGGAGACTACCTTCGGGGCATGTGGATACACTGGAACAAGGCCACAAATCTGTTCCACGCTGAGGAGGTGTCGCGTATCCTGAGCTTCCCCGCCCCTCGTTTGAACGATTTGGTCCGGATCGATATGAAGGACTACGCCTTGTGCTACCAGTTTCCTTCCTCGCCGACTGGATTCCAGAATTTCGCCATGTGGCCGTTGTTCACATGTCTCTCCATTCCCAACATTGTCGGTGTGATCGAAGCCGCCGTATCACCAACTCGCCGAATCATTTTCGTCAGTCATTACCCGGCCATCCTCACGGTTGCGGCTGAGACAGTGCGATTCTGTGTTCGCGTATACGAATGGAGCGGCCTGTACGTGCCCGTTGTCCATGCACGCCACGTCAAGGATCTCGTCCAGGAGCCGGGACCGTACATTCTCGGTGTTACTTCCGAATGCCGCTCGCTCTTCACTGCCCCGACAGACGCACTCGTAGTAGATCTGGACCGAAATTTTGTGCTCACCTCAAGCCCCCCATCCGCTCTGGCACCGGGACAGCGGACAAAGATGATATCTCGTCTTACACAGGCTCTTAATGGCGAGGTAGCACCTACTGGCGTGCCGCAGCACCTTCGATCTGCTTATGGAGGCGGTAAGCTCATTCCAGCTGGTCAGATCATCGTGATGCGTGGCGAGGTCGAGAGCATCCAGGACCCCGAATGGTGGAACCTGGATGCCATCATGATAGTCATGGACCACGTGTGCGAGAAATTGGTAGGTTTTCAGCTCTCTCTCCATCTGTCGCGCATCCGACGCTAACAGTTGCACAGGGACGTAACACAGGCGTGAAGGCAATCTTCGGTGGCACTGTCAAGAAGCCCCTAATGACCAAGGTCTCCATGCGTCATCTCAATGAGATCGTGCGCGAACGTAACCAATACTCTCGTGATGCACAAGAAGCTTGGCAAGACTTCATCAACCTCAAGGGCCGCATGGACACAGAGCTGTCCAAGGTTTCGAAGAGAAACAACTTCCTCGTTGAGGAGCTTGAGAGCTGGAAGCAACAGTTCCTCAAATTCCAGGCCTTTGCCGAGCAGCTCACCAAGGAGACACAAGATCTCAAGGTCAAGATC
The DNA here is from genome assembly GCA_022560085.1 of Helminthosporium solani. Classification (NCBI taxonomy): domain Eukaryota; kingdom Fungi; phylum Ascomycota; class Dothideomycetes; order Pleosporales; family Massarinaceae; genus Helminthosporium; species Helminthosporium solani. The sequence goes on along the minus strand of JAFISD010000266.1, from coordinate 28,272 downwards.
GAGAACCACAAGCGTGAGAACCGTCGCCTCAGTGGTCTTATCGACCAGCAAAAGGATGACGCTGCTCGTTTGTCCATCCGCCTCTCTGGAACCGAGAAGCAGCGTGACGATGCTCTCGAGGCTCTTGTCTTGCAACAAGAGATTGCCGAGGAGCTCGAGCGCGAGCGACAGAAGAACAAGAAGGAGCTTGCGTCCCTTCAACACACGAACCTCAATCTGACTCGCCAGCGTGATGAAACCCAACGTGTCGTGCTTCATCTCCGCGCCCTCATTGACGGTCAGACCCACCATATGGAACATATTGTTAAGTCTCTAAACAATCCTGGCGACAACTACATGGAGGGCTTCGAAGACCTGCCCGAGGAAGATGAGGAAGATACCGACAAGGCTTCAGTCAAGATCAGCGATTCGTCAGAGGTTGGAAGCAACCGCGGCATGACTGGTGCCCGCAACACCTACTCACGCGCCAGCACAGTCGACGGCAAACACTTCGATGGTGAAGACGTCTCACCAGATATGGAGCAGCGTCTCCTCCAGAGCAGCGCCCGCTATTCTAAGCGCTATTCTAGCTCCTCCATGATTGACGTTGCGGATCGTCACCTCCGTGACAAGACGGATGCTATCGCCTACATCATTCGCAACATCTCCGAGCAATGCGCTGCCGCAGTCGAAGGTCTACAGCTAGCTCAACAAGCTGATGATGACGATATGCACAGCGAGAGGCGCACAAGCATGGGCCTCGGCCCGTCAACGCAGGGTAGTGACTACGGTGATGAAGATATGCTACGCCCTGGTCGCGGATCCAGCATTCCACCCACGCCCGATCTAACGCATCGATCGAGTACGTCCATGTCCATGGCTAGTGCATCAACTGCGCCCGACAGGCACAGTCTGCAGCACCGCGGGCTAGAGGAGATCCCAGACGTGCCAACTCGCATTCTCGAGCATGATGACGAACAACTGGAGGACAATGACATGCACACGGAGATGCCCATCTCAAAATACGCTACTCCGATCGGTAATCGCACTCACAGCCAGCGAGCTGTGCAATGAGTCTAATCCCGGTTTTCTCACGACTCGAACTGCATTCCCCTTATCCTTTTGTTGCTGAAATGGCGCAGTAACTGTTTTGCTTTGTCATTTGGTGTTCTTTTGTATATTGGTGTCAACGGTCTATATTCTTATGTTCGTGACCCTCCTTGCCTGCCACTTTTACCAACCCTTTTATTTTCCCCTCCCCCTCGAATTCCAAGAGGGTTCTGATCTAACGGATGAATACCGTGTCTCATTTTCATCAAAAGGAAAGGCAGCAGGATGGACGAAGCGGGGCTTCGATGGAATGAATCAGCCTGTGAAGACAGCGTATCCGTAATTAATTTTGTGTGTTTTTAGTATGTCGTGGCAGTAGACTAGGTTGGAAAGACGGATAATACCACATCTCGTACCCTGTTTAAACAAGATGACATCGTACGCCTTGGTCATACAGTGACATCTGCCGACCCTAAAGCTGGTCCTTACCACGGCTCAGCCTTTTCTTCTAGCGCCTTGCGCAAGCTGAGCACGCACCTGAGATCCTATGTAGCAAGGACAAACCAGGCTCGACATCAACGTCTTACCATAGAAGAGCTCACCATCAAGTCACTCCCATAGAAACGACAGTGATGATTCTAGCTCCCGCCACACCATCAATCAATGGCGAAACCCGACACAATGGCTCATCATCTCCCAAAGGAAAAAAGCACAGCACTAGCTCCCGCAATCATGAGCCTTAGTCTATCTATCGTACACGGAGTATTCTTTATTACCGGAAGTTTTTCTTTACGATATACGGAGTACTCCACACCTAACCTTTTATTGTACTATAAAGAAGCGTTGCATCGTACGTTCTCTCACTCTGTATCTATTATATTGCAAACACAACGCTAGAGCTCTTCTCGCACGTGCATGGAGGATTATACAATATATATCTAGTTACTCTACGGAGTAATTATATAGAGACTATTTTACTGCGATTGATTACCTTATCTTTCCCGTCATCCTTCCTCTTCCTCTTCATCCTCTTCATCCTCTTCCTCCTCTTCCGCTTCTTCCTTCGCCGGTAATTTTAAACTCTCTTCCTACATATACTTACATGCCGTTGCCAAGTTACCTTTCAACACGCCAGCCAGACACATGCCCTCACGTTCCGCGTGCGCCGGCGTGGGATCGTCGTCGAGTTTTGCGTCTACTAAACTATACTACACTCTGTAGTACAAGACAATTTGCACGAGTAGTATAGGTGGGGCGCTAACTAGAGAGGGTGCTACTATAGTACTATAGTAGATACGATGTATGTACTCCATACGTACAACATATGTTGTACGCGAGCCGTTGGTAGGTAGCTGTGGTAGAATGAAGGGAGGGAGCGGGCTGATGGTGAAACGGAGGATTTCCCTTCAAAATGAAGGAGGAGCACTGACTGATGAGCGAGAGTGTCGTACGTAACAAGGTTACAGATAACAGATATGAAGTACGCAATCGAAATGCGGAATTTTTTTTTTTTGAATTCATTTGGAAAGATGGTCGCTTTTAGTATAGTATGGTATGGTGGGTGGTTGCTACGAGTCATCGCATATTGCGCATTTACATAGATAGGTAGTGTCTTTTCAACGGACCCACCAGCTTTTGGGAAAAAGGAAGAAGAGCGGTCGAAGATTTCAAGTTCTTCTATTCCGTATCTTCCTCCAAGGCGGGTCTGCTACGGGAAGTTTTTCATTCTTCCTTGTCTTGCCTTTCTTTAAAGTAGTCACCTGCAAACTCTAGACCCGCACCTTCAAATCTTTCCCTCCTCACCATCTCCCAGCCCCCAAACCACCTCCTCTCAAACACATCGACTTCCACCACCGCCAGAAAACTCTCCGTGCAATGATTCCGTCTATGTCCCTCTTGAAAAGGCGCACCTAATCCAAACCACCCCTTTTCCCCCGGCGCTTTCGCCCGCACCGCAACCTTGTGCGTCCAATTACTCACCTCCATCTCAAAAGACCTCGTCTCGTAATCCACAGCGAAAACCATGCACGGCGAAATCCCGAACACCGATAATGCAAAAGGCGGCGCCATATCGATGTTCACATAGGGCGACCGGAATCCAAGGATAAAAGCATGCATACCTAGAATCTTACCCCCCGCCAAACAAATGCCCGTCTCATTCTCCTGATCTCTCGCTTGAATCCATACATGCGCCGAAGGGAAACTCTTTGCCCAGTTCTTCTCCTGATGAACGGTTGCGCGACCTTTGCGGTCAGACCTGTGGAGATTGATGGCTGGGATGTCGAGGCGGAAGGCGGAGGGGGAGGAGAAGGAATGGACATGCCAGTGGAGGGGGAGGGGGAGACGGACGAGCCATCCTTCTGGGGTGTTGAGGATGGAGTGTGGGTTGGAAGAAGAGTGCCAGGGAACATGGGAGGTGGACATTGCTTCGAGGCTCCATTCTTCCTCTGCAGAGTTGTTGGGGGAGGCTTTGGATACGTTCCAGCCGCGGAGATCGTAGGTTGTGGTTGAGCTGTGGTCTACGGCCATGCTGCCTATGCAGTCTTTTCCTTCGACGCGTAGCTCGAATGCATCTGATGAAGGCACTGTTTTAGCGATATTTGTCTAGAGGTATGGCAGTTTATGCCGGCTTGGTATGTGAATTCAACTATGGTGAAATACGTACGGCCTGGCCCGGTGATGACACGCTCGATACTGTCAACCCAATGTTCACGCTGATATATTGGGACTCCGGAAGCTGGGTAATAGGTAAAAGAGACCATGAAAGGTGGTGATGTACTGGCATTTGGGACTGCACAGATTACAAGAGCAATGTGAGCGCCAGATGGAAGGGCGAATTTGGAATACCAGCCTTCAAAGGTAGCATTGAGATGTGGAGCAAAGTGTTCCATAGCATATGTTGTGAATTTGGAGCAGAGTGTCTGTAGTAAAGGTTCATGCTTTCTAACAGCAACGTGGAGTCATGACGTAGTAAGGGTCTCATGCTTGGCATGCGAAGTTGCTTGATACAGTGAGTGATGGGCATTATGTGTTCCCCCATGGTGTTGTACCCACGAGCTATAGCTCGGATTTGATTGGGTCATTTGCCTTCCCCGTCTTTGCCTGCTCCATGAGTCCCTTTCGGACGATACTTGTGATAACCTCGTAAGCCACCTGAGCAGCTGCCAGCCCGGTAGTCTCTGCCGCGCTGTCATATGCTGGGCTGACCTCGACGACGTCAGCTCCTACAACGTTCAGACTTTCAATGCCTCTGAGTATGCGGATCAACTCCCTCGTTGTCCACCCTCCCGGCTCTGGGGTACCAGTTGCAGGTGCCATGCCGGGATCAATGACGTCTATATCGATACTGAGATACACTGGAATCTCTGTGCCTACTCGATCCAAGATAGTCTTGATGATGCCCTTCGCTCCAATCTCATCGATATCATCAGTCGAGATGCGCTGCCATCCCTGCTGAGTATCGTCCGCATAGTCTTCTGCATCATCGCCAGACAGACGTGTTCGTAGTCCTGCGTGTACGGACGAGCCATTGGCGACTAGACCCTCGGTCGATGCAAACCAGAACATGCTTCCGTGATTGAAGAACGACTGTGTAGACGCATCGTCCGGGTCGATCCAAGCGGAAGGATATTTGGCGGGGTGCCATGTATCCAGATGAGCATCGAAATGGACCACAGCAACCGGTTTTCCGTGTATCTTGTTCAGTGCCCTCAAAGCCGGAAGCGCAATGCTATGATCGCCACCCAGTGTGACTAACTTGGGCTTATGTAGGTACCCGGTCGCACTTGCTGCTGTCTCGAGTGTCGACGGCCTGTTCCCAAGCTCCTGAAAAGCCTCGCTCATCTGCCGCAGGGCCAGAGCATTGTCAAAAGGCGTGATCGGTATGTCACCACAGTCCACAATCTTGGCCCATGACGTGTATGGATTCAGATTTGCGCGAGGGTTGAAGCCGCGGAATGATGTTTGGCGGGATGAGCCAGCTCGTATAGCCCGAGGACCGAAGCGTGCACCAGGCCGGTAGGAAACAGAGGTATCGAAGGGGGCACCGATTATGCCAATGTCGAAGGTAGTCTCGGGATGTGTTAGACAGCGGGTGTGTGGGAGATGGGCGAATGTCGACACGCCTGAGAATCCCCACTGTAGGTTGTCAATCACTCCCCAGATTCTACAAGATGTATGCTACAAACATCAGTGCCCCATTTCCGCTCAAGTTCCTCGAGTTGAGAAGGTGTGAAAGCCTGCTGGTCTGCATGGTGATGCGAATGTGCGATGGCAGTCCCGGCAAATAGATATAGAATTCTAGAGGGCCACATATTGAAGCAACGTTAAGTTCATCTAGTGAATATGAATAGAGCCTCGGAAGACATATGAGGAGGGGTACAAGGTAATTATGTAACAGCACTTGTCGTCGGGCTACGAAGATCCGACGTCGGTGCCAATGGTGGGGAAGCGGAACTAGAAAGCCCACTTTCAAGTAGGCGTGAAGCGTATTATCGACAGGCTTGCTTGATATCATGATTCTGCGATCGTCTCTTTGAGAGTGGAATGGCTCTCATGGTGGGCGATCGAGGGAAATAAGCGCACGGGCCAACTACACATTGTAAAATGCAGCCTACCTCTAGAATTAAGCATATCAACATAGGTTACGAGTTCTATTAACATACATCACGTAGGAAACTCAAGCAAGACCCTGGAAGCTTATTAAAATATACCAAATTGGCTGTACACAGGTAGAATCTACAAAGTACATATGGTATTGATGGAAGAGCGTAGTTGGTCCGTGCTCTTATTTCCCACACTGTGAGAGGGCGGGATGGAACTTGCGGGTGGAAGAAGAGCTGAACAAGTGGTCAACCAATCAGACAGTGCGGAAGACGTGCACGTGACACCGCGTCTAGAGTCACGTCGCGGCAGGGGCCTTTGACTTGAACTCCACGATCTTGTCCCCCGCGTCTTTTGCCACTTTTGGACAGTCCCCCAAAGCTGTTTAATCTGAATAACGACTGCCCCGACTGTTCGCATCGCGCTCGGTAGGCGATTGCTTACTCAATTCATATACAGCTGGTCACTATGCCTGAGGTATGCATAACCGTGATGAAGCTGAGCCATCAAACTAACCTCTCCATCAGATTACAGAGGTTGCGCGCATTGTGCACTTCCTGCGCAAATATGCCATCGGAAGAACCGTCAAATCCGTCAAGACAGTAGAGGACACCATCATCTACGGCAAAGTCGGCACCTCAGCATCGGAGTTCGAGAAGACCATGACAGGCAGAAAGATTATAGACGCGAAACAGCAAGGCAAATACTTCTGGCTCGAGATGGACTCGGCCCCTCATCCACTGATACACTTTGGGATGTCAGGCTGGATGAAGTTTTCCAATGACAACACCGCCTACTACCGTCCCGTGAAGCCGGAGGAAGCAGAGTGGCCACCCAAGTTCTGGAAATTCATTCTGGAGTTGGAAGGCGATCCAAAATGCGAAGTCGCCTTCGTTGATGCGCGAAGATTGGGGCGAGTCCGGCTTGTCCACGCGAAAGCTGAGGATATGCGCAATACGACACCTCTGAAAGAGAACGGGCCGGACCCCGTGCTTGATCCCGAAATATTGACTGTGGAGTGGTTGACAAAGAAGCTGAGGAGTAAACGAGTGCCCATAAAAGCCCTTCTTCTCGATCAAGCAAACATCAGTGGTATAGGGAATTGGGTTGGGTGAGCCAAACCCCGCCCGTTAGCCCAACAGTCTTGCAGCCATTCAACACACGTGGACATGGACGATCGTTGCAAGACTTTTGGCACATTATCGTAGAACCCTATCTAAGTCTCACCAGTGACGAAATCATGTACCAAGCACGCCTGCATCCCGAGCAGTACAGCAACACTTTTAGCGACACACAAGTAAAGCAGCTCCACGAAGCAATGATGTACGTCTGCAATACAGCTGTCGATAGCCTCGCCGAATCTGAAAAGTTCCCCGCAGATTGGTTGATGAGGCACCGGTGGGATAAGGGTAAGAAGAACGGTGGAAAACTTCCTAATGGCGCTAAGATTACCTTCTTGAAGGTTGGAGGACGTACGTCAGCTGTGGTTCCGAGCGTTCAAAAGAAGACTGGAACCGTTACTGAGGATGTGTCCGGAAGTGCTGATGAAGAGGAGGACAAAGAGGAGGATATTAAACCAGAGAAGGGAAAGAAGAAGAAGAGTAGGGCGAAGAAGGACGAATCTGGAGAGTCTGAGCTTGAGATACTTCCAAAAAGCACCAAACGGGGCAGGAAGAAGATAGAGGAGGAGGTCAAAGAGGAAAGCAACGAAGAAGAGACACCTGTTACGAAGAAGCATAAGGTGGCCGGAAACGGGACAGCACGCAAGGGGAAAAAGGCAGAGGCCAAGGCCGCGAAACCCGAAGACACAAGCGGAAAGCGACGTTCTGGCCGTCTGTCAAAGGGTTATTAAGCGGGGACACGCTCTGTCTGGGTGAAACTTTAATATCGAAGCAGACTTCTGTTGACTCTTTTAACAGGCCCCGAATCGTGGAAAATGGGCTTCTGACACATGCAGGAATGTAGCGTTCTAGATTTCAGATAGAGCGACAGAACTAGTATTGTAGAGGCATTTAATAATATAGGCCAAATCTTCTGCTATCAAACTGGAGTGGAAGTTGTAACTTATACTTGTAGTGTGATGGCTACTTTGTCCTGTGGCACGTGTTGTCGGCGCTAGAGCCAGCGCCCGCTACTTCATTCGAAATTCAAATTCAAAGCTCCCCACCAAAGCGCCTTGCGCAACGGTCAACACACGCTCAATTGTCCTTTGACGGTCAATCCTCCCCAGCGCCAGTCGGAAATGCCATCTGGTTCCCCGTAAATCGCATCTTCGACCTCAATCTCTTTGATTCCACGTCATCGTCTACGGGCGTCGTTGAATAATCCCTACCCACTCAGGAAGACGGGCCACACGGCAGCTCCCCGAGGCGATTTGAGACGTAATAGCCACCATGCCGCAGACACTGCCCGCAAAGGAAGCCTCGCTCTTCCGCCAGCTGGTCAAGTTCTATGAGTCGAAGCAGCACAAGAAAGGTGGGTAGACTCGACGGGCAGGGAGCTGTCGATGCTGACTTCCAAGAGGCATCAAAGCTGCGGACCAGATCCTCAAGAAGCACCCCAACCATGGCGACACGCAGGCCATGAAGGCCCTCATCCTCAGTTCCCAAGGCCACGGTGATGAAGCTTTTGCCCTCGGCAAGCTCGCCCTCAAGAACGACATGAAATCGCACGTGTGTTGGCACGTGTACGGTCTGTTGTGGCGCTCTGTCAAAAATTACGAAGAGGCGGTCAAGGCATATAAGTTTGCGCTGAGGATAGAGCCCGATTCGCAAAACATCCTACGTGACCTCGCGCTCCTGCAGTGCCAGATTCGCGACTTCGAGGGCTACATCGAAAGCCGGAAGAAAATTCTGAACGCGCGCGCACAATTGAGACAGAATTGGACGGGCCTCGCGATTGCATACCATCTTGCTGGGTCCTACAAGGAAGCAGAGCACGTTCTGAAGACGTACGAGGATACGCTGAAGCAACCTGTTGCGAAGGGTGACATCGAGCACTCTGAAGCCGTCCTGTACAAAAACACAATTATCGCTGAATCTGGTGATACGGAACGGGCACTGAAGCACCTAGAGGAGATTATGAAGAGCAACCTAGACAAGACCGCGGTGCTAGAGCTCAAGGCTAAATACCTTCTGCAGCTTGGCCGAAAAGAAGAGGCTGCGACGTCGTACAGAGCGCTTCTCGACCGCAATAGTGACTACAGGGCATACTACGATGGATTGGAGGAATCACTTGGGCTAAACAAATCCGACGAAGCATCCGTCGAGAAGCTGATGGAGCTTTACGAAAGCTATGCAAGCAAGAACGAAAGGAGTGATGCCCCAAGGCGGATCCCATTGGATTTTTTGAAAGGTATGCACGCATGCTAGCAAAGCACATCTCATCGCGGCGGACTGACAGTATGGCAGGTGCCGCATTCAAAGCCGCAGTAGACCAATACCTGCGGCACAAGCTCTCCAAGGGCGTACCATCGACGTTCCCGAACATTAAAGCGCTGTACGCAGATGCTGATAAGAAGGCAATCATCGAGGAGCTTGTGCTAGGTTATGCTTCCGAAAAGAGCGTCTTGAATGGCTCCGCAGAAGGCAAGGCTAGTTCCTCCACCCGATTCGAAGATTCCGTACTCTACTTCCTCGCCCAGCATTATACATACAGTTTGAGTCGTAATCTCGAAAAGGCTATGGAATACATCGATCGCTTGCTCGAGAAGGATCCCAAGTCGGTTGATTACAATCAGATCAAGGCACGGATATGGAAGAATTACGGCGACACTCAGAAGGCCGCGGACACGATGAATTATGCGCGGGAATTGGACCTCAAGGACCGATACATCAACACCAAGTGCGCAAAGTATCAATTACGTAACAATGAGAACGAAAAGGCTCTCGACACCATGAGCAAGTTCACTCGCAACGAGGCGGTTGGTGGCCCATTGGGAGATCTCCATGACATGCAATGCATGTGGTTTTTGCTCGAGGATGGTGAAGCCTATCTACGACGAGGCAACGTTGCTTTGGCTCTTAAGCGGTTCACTTCTATTGCCGACATTTTCGAGGTTTGGCAAGAAGATCAATTTGACTTCCACAGCTTTTCACTACGGAAAGGCCAAATTCGTGCATATATCGACATGGTACGATGGGAAGACCACCTTCGAGACCATCCCTTCTTCACGCGGGCAGCTGTTTCTGCGGTCAAACTGTACCTGAAACTTCACGATAACCCGGATATTTCCAAGGGCGGAAACGCTGAGCTAGACAGGCTTGACCCGTCGGAACGAAAGAAGGCTCTCAAAAAGTTGCAGAAAGAGCAAGAGAAGGCGAAGAAGGCTGAAGCTGACCGTAAGGCAGCAGCTCAAGCTAAGGCAACACCAAAAGCGGATGATGGCGAACAGAAGAAAGAGGATACCGATCCTAAGGGGGAGAAGCTTTTACAAACCAAGGAACCTCTGACAGTGGCCCTGAGGTTTCTCACGCCACTCTTGGAGCTCAGTCCGCGCAACATTGAAGGCCAAGATCTTGGTTTTCAGCTCTATCTACGAAGAAGTAAGTGGTACAAGCTTATTGCTAGCACCGAAACTGATTCGTATTTCAGATAAACCTCTTCTCGCCCTCAAGTGTCTGCTTGCTGCCAAAGAACTCGACGCTGAGCATCCCAGCGTTCACAAAAATGCCGTGCTCCTCCGCCAACACCGTAAGTAATCCCATGACTAACTACACGTACCTGTCTAATCTAGCAGCAGTGATCAACCTCAAAGAGCCGCTTGCCGAACCAGTTGCCGAAGCCATCAAACAAAGCTTCACCTCGCCACCCACTGATGCTGACACCAGTGCTCTCAAGGCCTTCAACGACGAATTCATCAAGAAGCATTCGAAGAGCCCGTTACATCTCCAAGCCGCCTACGATGTCCGCTACCACCTAGACGCATCTTCGAAAGCGCAAAACGAGGCCGACCTAACAAAGCTCCTAAAGCTAGACAATATTAACGTTGATAGAGTGTCCGAAGGTATCAAGCTGCTATACGAGTGGAAGAGTGATGCCAATGTTGTAGAAGCGTATCGGGAAGCAGCAGCAAAGAGATGGCCACAAGCAAGCCGCTTTGCTAAGAGGTGAGTGGCTGGGGTTGTATCAATGGGATTTCCTAACGCGCTTTTATTTCCAATGTATCTACGTGCGTTGGGAATGTAGGGTATAGCCGCTTATATGCTGGCCGTCGCATGGATCTCTAGTTATTCATAGTACTATGTGCATTTACAGGAACACGATGGAATCATCTGTGGAACTATCATGTATAAGGGAATAATCAATGAGGGGTGAAAACTATTCGCTGTTGAACTTTGACACACAAATATCTTCTCCAAAAGCCGATTGCGGATGGTGAAGCCACTTCTTTGTCTATCTCATAGATATCGTGATATCCAAGATGCATCACTCCCTGTCCCTACGCCACAACGCCACAACGGGCAGAAAATGCTTACCGCTCACGAAATATCTCGGACCCTCTCACTCAACACACCCACAATCTACACGCCAACCGCCTCCAAAGCCTCCCCCAACCACCATACATACATACATACATACGCGCACTTTTCACGCCCAAAACCCCAACCATAAAAACTACACCCGCGCTTTCAAAAACGACCCACGACCAACAACCCGCAACCAGCAACCATGTCAACATACAACCCCGCCGGCACCACAACCACAGCCATCACCAACGACCAAGCCGACACGCACCAGCGCGCCGTAAACTACACATGCGGCGACTGCGACCAGGACGTCCAGCTGAAGCGTGGAGAGCCGATTCGGTGCCGGAACTGCGGACACCGTGTGCTGTATAAGAAGAGGACGAACCGGTGAGTCTGCGTGCAATGCGTTGTTTGGGCGTGTATCTGTGCTTACTTTTCTTTTTTTTTTTGCAGGATGGTGCAGTTTGAGGCTCGGTGATGGGGTGGTGGGTGCGCTGCGGTGCGATGCGGTGCGATGCGATTTGAGGTTGCTTGCGGCTTGGTTGGGATTATGGCCGAGGAGAACTTCATTTGCGCTTTTGAGACTGCAAGATGGTGGTTCATATGAGCCTTTTCGATTCGGTATCGGCACTGGCTCAGACATGGCCCTATTCGTATCCAGCAGGGGCGACGAGGGGCGTGGAGTTCTTTGGTATACACAAGGAGTCATTGGACAGCATGGCGTGGTAGCCTGCTTCTATGCATAATGAAAGTCACATTCACGTTTGTATTCACGTATAAGCCCGTCCTCTCTTCATGTCCAATGTGCAAGATGCTCATCCATTCATGTTGCGATTTCTATCTTGGACAACTCCGTTTGAATGCCAGTGATGCTCTCCCTTGTTCCCATTGCCCCTTATTTCTCCGAGGCCAACGCAATTGCAGCCAGCCCATACCCATCTTTCATTGTTCCCTTTCCACAACCTCATTCCGACATCCACCCATTGCCCATGATTACTCCGATCCAGATAGGCAAACAAGGATAACGAGAACGCAAAAGGGGATGCAAAAAAAATTGACATTGAAGGCAGGCAAGGTGGACTTACATTTTCCCGTGTATAGGCGGTCAAATATCCATGACGATCATGGCATGACCTAGACATGAAGGAAAAGGGCGGCAAATGGGACTCCGATCAGAAATGGACAGACAGAGAGCGAATGAGCCAGACCTTGACTGGACGTGCAACGCTTGTTGGAAGTCTTCCGAGTGCTGAATACATGAAGCTTGTCATAGCTTATATCATGCGTTGCCATAACCGGGTGATGTGGGTATCTAGTTTCCTCTGAACGCATCGAATCGCTTATAAGTGTAACCAATAAAGGGCAAGCTCATTGCAGCATCGTCCTCGCCAGCCTGAGCGGTCTGAGCGCGAAGCGCCGCGCTAGTGTCGTTCTGATCAATCTCATCAGTCGGGAAGTACTGCGTGTCGATATTGGAGTTGAGCTTGGGCTCAAACGGTGCACGAATCCGGCGTAGTTGGTCCCACTGCACACCACGGAAGAAGGGATGTTGCTTAATCTCGTTGGCACCTCCGATCCGACCGAGACGATGCTCGGCATCACAGATCAAGCTAGAGTAGTATTAGAATGACCCGCTAATTAGACCAAGATAGTAGAGATATACTCACCGCTTGACAAAGTCCTCGGCTTCTGCTCCCAATTGCTGGTCCGGAGGAAAGTGCAGGTTGCGCGGCCAGTCTACAATCTTGCGGTATGTGTCATGCGGCTCCTCAGCGCAAAAAGGCGGCCATCCAATTAGGCATTCAAACATAATGGTGCCGACCGACCACCAGTCACAGCCAAAGTCATAACCCTGTCCACTGAAAATCTCGGGAGCGATGTAGTCAGGCGTGCCCACAGTGGAGTAGGCAAGCTGCCGACGGGACTTCCTCCAAGTGTTGATCTGGGCACGGTTGCTGACGGTCAGATGAATCTGGTCCAAATTTAACGAATTTCGATTGTCGCGGTTCGATTTGTGAGCACCACCAGCAAGGAGTTTTTTGTAGTAGCCAGCTTCATGCTCTTTGTGGAAACCTGTTGATAGACCGAAGTCAGTAAGCTTGATGTGGCCACCGCGGTCCAATAGGATGTTATCGGGCTTGATATCACTACGGTAGATTAGTACGGAGTATTGTGACAGGTGTGACGGTGTGAAATGATTGTTGGAGACGTACCGATGGATGAAACCAAGCTTATGGACTGCCTCGATAGCCAGCACGATCTCAGCCATGTAAAAGCGCGTGATATCCTCGGTGAAGATTTCGTACTTGATTAGCATAGTCATCAAGTCACCACCAGGCAAGAACTCCATGAGCATGTACAGGAAAGTGTTGTCCTGGAACGTCGTGTGTAGCTTGACAACCCAGGCACTGTCGGCTTCGGCGAGGATGTCACGTTCAGACCGCACGTGGGCGAGTTGATCTTTCTTGAACTGTTGGACGTCAGCATCGAATCTGACCTGCTTGGTGAAGGGCAATGGCAAAATTTACCATCTCGGACTTGACAAGCGACTTGAGCGCGTATATCTTGCCGTCGTTCTTCCGCTGAACGAGCTTGACCTCACCGAACGCGCCCTTGCCGATAATCTTCAATGTCGAGAAGTTTTCCGGTCTCTCCTTGGTCCTGAGGAATCGGAGGAACTCGACCTCGTGTTTACGCATGGTGTTCTCCTTTTGACCCTTCACCCTGTCCGATATGCTTGGCTCCTTCAGGATCGATTCCAGCTCGAGAGCACTATGACGTTGTCAGTAGGTGGCATGAAGAGCTTCCCAGGGCCGGGGCTGACATACCGTTGGTTGCGGTCCCGCGCCCGCTGCACGCTGTCCTTGAAGAAGGTGCTGACCAAACTCGTCGACATCTTCGTCTGCGCAATCACATTGTTCGAGTACTTGTCTGGCGTCTTTGGCGGAGGCTCCTCATCGTTCATTGAGGGTTGGCGCGGGACATGGCCACCGTAGCCTCCGTACTGCTGCTGAAAGCCCCTGTCGCCTGTTCGGGGGCGCTGTTGGTTCGGCGACGGCTGGCGCCCGTAGGGGCTGCCAGAGCGACCGCTGTTGCTGCCACCGAGGTGCTGATGCTGGAATTGCTGGGCCAATCCATTGGCAGCGTCGTTGAACCTAGCAGCGTTCGGGTTGCCCTGCTGTCCCTGGAACTGGGCCTGCTGGTATTGGTTGGGGTTCGGGTTCATGAAATAGCCCGGCGGGCCGCCAGCACCGTAGCCGTTGCCATTGCCCTGCTGTGTGCCCCAGACTTCCTGCTGGCCGGCCTGGTTGGGGTACACAGGCTGCGGGAAGGTTGACGGCGTCGTGGGAAACTGCTGGTTCCGGTCACCGCCGCCGAAGCCAAAGGCGAGGTTCAGGCGATTCCCCTGCTGCTGGTTGTTGCTCATGGCGGGCGGAATTTTGTCCTAAGAGCTCAATAACAAGACAAGCACGGAACCCTCAAAGGCTGCCGGGAGGGAGGTTGGGCTTTCTGTGCTGCTCGCGTGGCGTGGTGTGGTCCACACTTCTTGGAGGTGAGGGGCGTTGGCGGGTGTGGATGCGGGCCCGACAACGTGCGGACGTTAACACAGAAGGGGCCGGCGCTCGCTCGCTCTGGCAGCACCGAGGGGGTGGGAAAGGCTGACCGGAGGACGGGAGACGGAGAAAAAGAACAAAAAAGGGACACGAGAAGGGGCAACTAGAGGACAGTGTCCCAGGAGTTGGTGCTGCTATTGCTGCTGTTGCTGCTGTTGCTGCTGCTCAAGTTAGGGAGAGCATCCCAAACGATGGCCCACAGTGACTAGCCTAATTGGTCCTAGTGAGATACAGACGAGTGAGATGGCACAAAACTTGAGGATGGGAACAGTCTGTGGGGGGTTTGCCTCTTTTTTCCCTTTTTCTCCTTATCTTTGTCTCTCTGTGTTTGTATATTGCTTGTAGCTAACGTTCTTGGAGGGGCCAGGTGTGGTGCATTATAGATATTATCCGCCAAACTGTCGATGGATGATGCATACTACGCGACTAGTACCTCATCGAAACACCATAATTACCTGCAGATGGAAGGTCACTGCAAAGGGACATGGGTACTACTGCCACACGTTGCAGCAGTGCTACTGTACATTCAGACACACATTCCATCCACCCACTCATTCATCAACGTACACCGGCAAGACTATTTCATATAGCTTCTTCTCCGCCTCTTCCCGGCAGTACGACGAAGGCCACATCCGCTGCCGTGGGCAACTCGCTCGCTACTCATCTTTGTATCACTCATCTGGAACTAAATCTTTGGTACCATCTTCACCACGCAGACACACGCCTGACTTGCACAATTGCAGCGCGTGATGTGATCACCAGCATCACAATAGGAGCCAGAAGAAGCAAGAGCGGTAATTGTACAAAGTAGTACAGCAATCTTTCGATTGATGATATGATTCAGGATCTAACATCCAACGCATTAGATCATTAAATACAACAGCTAATGTAAACAGGCTAACTCGATGACTCCGCAAACGTCGTCCGTTGCGAGGCATAGAGCTGGCTGGCTGGCTGGACTGCCACCGCCAAAAGGAAGGGTATATAACACAGTAGCCCTGATACGGACCACAGTAGACAGAAACTGTCAAAGACGATAAAAGATCTCCATGACCAATGGTTGTAGTAAGACAATAGAAGGCGCGAAAGTCGAGACAATGCTATGCAGTTGCAGCTCGTGAAAGAGAGCACATCTTTCCGGAAAACGCCGTTATGTATAGAATCAAGGAACCCTAGTTGAAGGTATCAAAAGTGTCAAGAAGGAAGAAAAGTGGTGATAATAGTAAATAGGCGTTGTTGGTAAGGTCGTGACGAACGCGTATCGTTATGCGTTATTAGGAAGTTTCGTTCGAAAGCATTACAGCTTTTACTTTTTCGCGCTCCGCGAGAATCTCGTTTTGAAGTTTTCTGGTGTTCCGCATTGCCTCATCCCTAATAGTTTGTTAGATGACACTTTAAGCCAAGGTATGTACATCGTTGGCTTACCTTTGGAATTGTAGATCGGCAACCTCAATCTGAGCCATGTTCATGCGTCCCACAACCTCCTCCATCTCGTGATCAGCATCGCGGAGAGCCTTCTCGAGTTCCTCAACGCGCTTCTCGAGAAGCTCAGTCCTGGTAGCCTCTGCTATAGACATGGCAGGGCCACTAGTGGTTTGGTCAAGGCGGGGCGACCGCTGTGCGAACACGGGCGATGATGGCATTCGGGGCGAGAAAGCACTGGGGCTAAGAAGTCCGGACTTGACGCGACGAAGGTGACTGTTTTGGCTCTCTTTTAGAGCCTTGACCTCCTCCTCATGGCGGGAGATGGCTTCCTCGGATGACTGCTGAGCAATCATGACTTTGTCCTCTGCTGCCTTGAGACGCCGCTCAAGCTCAATGATTTTGTCAGCCGACTTTCCTTGCTCTTGCTCACCACGTGAAACGGCTTCTGTGAGGCGCTTGCGAAGCGCAGTGTTCGACTGGAGCTGTTGTTCAATTTTTTCGGAAAGCTCGTCCATGCGCCCTGCCGCAGTGAAGAGCTCGCTGCTGAGCTTCTGCTCCTTTCCTAGATGCTGCATCTCGGATCTTTGCAAAGAACGAGCCTGTTGTCGGTATTGCTCAGCCTCCTTCTGGGCAAAATCCCTCTCGGCCTCAGCATCAGAGATACTTCGCTTGAGCAGGTCCAACGTCTTCGCTGCCTCGTCGCCTGCAGCTCCAAGCGAGTCATCTAATTCCATCTGCTTGATGCGAGCGAGCGAGAGCGCATGGGTAGTGCGAAGCTCCTTGTAGGACTTGTCCAGGGACAAAGAGTGACTCTCAATCCTGATCTCAGGTATGGTAATGTCATTTTCCTTGAGCAAATCACGTAGGGACGATGTCTCCTGCTGTGCGCGATCCAGGTCCATACGTAGACCACGGAGCCCAGTCTCGCACTGCCACTTTTGTTCCAAGGCGTCATCAGCACGACGTCGCAATGAATTCATCTCGGTCCTCAGAGCTGAGACCTCCTTGTGAAAAGCTGTCCGCCGGGGTGTGAGGTTGAGAGCGCTGTCACGTTCCATTTCGAGTTCCTTGATGCGCTTCTCGAAATCCTTTTGCTGCATTTCCTGTCGCTGCAACATATGCTTTAGAGCTTTGTGGAGCGCATCACGCTGTTCCTCCAATTCCTTGACCGGGTTGCCAGCAACGGGTGAATCTCGCGGAGACTCACCTCCTGACCTATCCTTGACAGAAGCAGAGCGTTGTAAAGATACTCTTTTACTGAAGCCAGAGCTGCGAGCGAGAGAGCTGGATCTGGACAACCCGATGCGTGGCTTTTCTGGCACTATGGCGGTGCCGTCTTCGGCGATGGCTGAGAAGCGGACCTGCTGTGGACCCGTGTCCTGTTGTAATCGCCGTGTACTCTGGAGCGACTGGTTCTCAGTGCGTAGCTGGTGGATCTCTTGTTGCATTCTCGTAGTCTCGTACATGAGCCCTTGAGTGTCGGCTGCTTCAGACTCCAGACCCTCCAGACGAGCCTTGAGCTGTGGGACAATTTCGTCACGGAGATTGTCGCGTTCGTTGCGGTGCTTCTCGAGTTCGTCGCGAAGGGCTGTCAATAGGTCCTCAAAGTTCTCCTTGACCTGTTTCTCTTCAGCCAAACGTCTCCTAGCATCTTCCAACGAAACCTCTAGTTCTTTGACTGTGCGGCCACTAGCGGATTTGCCCATTGGGCCGCCGACCTGATCTTCAAGTTGCTGCAATTGCTCCTCCAAGTCTCGACGTCGCCGAAGCTCTTCTTGCAGGCGCTCCGCCATATTGACCTTTAGTTGTGCACGCTCCTGTTCTGCCTTCCTTCGCAGCATCTCCACCTCCTCCAGCTTGCTCTCCGCATCGCCAATGGGGAATCGGATGGAGCTAGTCCCAGAATCCGAGTAGTAATCGCTTGTCCTTCGGTTATCGACAGACATGGCTGACGAGCTTTCGGCCTTCCATCGCTCAACCTCGTCTTCCAATTCCATTTCTCTTCGAATGGAAGCTGCCAGCTCTGAACTGACTTCTCGGAGCTCGCGCTCAAGCTTTTCGACGTGGGCATTCATCTGGGGCGAGGATGACAGCAGTGGCGTCCCGGGTATGTTGAAGTAGGATTGTTGTGTTAAAGAATTAGCCACGGGTATGTCCAGCCCAGAAGGCTTTGCCTTGGCAGGCATTCTCGATTGCTGGCCGTAGCGCGGGGAAGCAGAAGGCGACCAAGGGCTGTCGGAAGTGGGTGTGGTCGGAGAAGCAGGGCCGTTGTTTTGTTTGGATGCATTCCAGCCGAAGAAAGAACTGAAGCCTCCTGCCGGTGACTTTGGCTTCGCTGCTTTTGCTTCTTCCACTCTATCCTCCTCCGTTTCGTAGATGTCTTCGATAAAGTCCTCGGTTACCCCGTCTAGTTTCAATCGCAAGTTTGGCTGTCGTGGTTCTGAGGTGTACAAGGGCATATTTGGCATAGTAGGAGAGCGGACGTGCTGCGAACCCTGGGTCGAGCCCTTGAGCTCTTCTATTCTGCTTTGGCGGTGCACTTGGAAGCTGCTATTTGGCCTCTCATGCCTCGATGGGCTGACCGACGTTTGACTGGATTTTACGTAGGAGAGAGAGCTCTTGCGGGGTTTGAAGGGGAACTTGGGCGGAGTGGAGGTTATGGGAGTTTCGCCGTGAGGGTTGCTGCAGGGTTAGCACTTTATGCGGTAATGCTTGGGACGGCGGCTTCTCTTACTCGTCGAGGTTGCGGACGACGAAGACGTCTTCGTCACTGAGCGGCGGCGACGGAACTGCGTTACTGCGGCGTGGGTCTTGCAATGATGTGCGACCACCAGACGGATTGCTGTCTCTAGATGCGACAGGTCGGATCAGGACGGGCGACCCCGGTGGAAGTGGTTTCCGTCGAAGACCAGGTTCGGAGCGGAAGGCGGAGAAGGACGAGATGGCCAGAGAAGCCAGGAATGGAGGTTTTGTTTTTGAATCCAAA
Source organism: Helminthosporium solani (assembly GCA_022560085.1). Taxonomy (NCBI): domain Eukaryota; kingdom Fungi; phylum Ascomycota; class Dothideomycetes; order Pleosporales; family Massarinaceae; genus Helminthosporium; species Helminthosporium solani. Next base: position 9,148 of record JAFISD010000266.1, on the reverse strand, counting down.
GGAGGGTCAGAGGCAGAGGCAGAGGCCTGAGTAGGGGCCCCTTCTGGACGCTTGGGGTCTGCCATATTACTTGCTATACGCGGTCCCCACGAAACGGCATGTCTTGCACAATTCGAGCACGGGTGGAGTAGAGAGGCAACCTTTACTGCAGTCGAAAGAAAAGAGAGACGAGGCCGGCGCAACCGAAGCCAGACAGGATCTCAGCGTGGTCTTTGGGGGCGATCGCAGGCTTCGAACTGGCTATTCGTGAATGCGTTCGAGGGCTGGTCACTGCGTAGGACGGCGGTTGGCTCCCGGGTTCAGTCCAGGAGCCCTGCAGGACTCAGGAACGCGCCGTTGTGCAGCCAATGGGGCCTTGTCGCATGTGCGGGGGGAGGGCCTATCGATGGCGCTTCTTTTGGGACGGCTCTTCTTATGGACGGATGGGACGAATTAGATACCTAATAAGCAAATAGATGCTACCGAGTATGTAGGGAGTATCTATAACATGTACGACGAGGGAGGGGTGTATGGAATGGAGATTGTGGGAAAGGGAAAACGGCGGCAATTTGCAATTAATTCACGCTGTGCAATAATCGGACAGAGCGGACAAACAAGTAGACATGGACTCTGTTGTATCCGTACTCCGTATATAGCACCACGGAACACTCCGTAGGTGCTCCGTATCTACCAGACTATTCATGCTATGTATATGTATCAATCGTGTCAACGTCTGGTGTGCGTATGTGGTGTCCGTAGCGTGCGAGCACCAAGTGAAACGGTCCCGCCCATCACACTCGCAGTCCGTCCCCGATCCAAGCCACCACACCGCCACTTTGTAGCTGGATACTATTTGTTACTGTCCGGGTGTGCTGTACGGGGTACATGGACGGAGTAGACATATGTATATCTATACAACATAAAGCGCAGGGCCGGTGTTTGCAGCGTTTCCAGCATCGCGAGAACAAGTCTCCATCTGCACAACAATAGATTGCCACCCAAAGAGAGCGAGAGCTCAAACGGGCAACGGCGGCCAGTGAATTAGGAAAGTGCCATCCAAGCAAGGGGGAAACGGCAGGGGCAGCCGCAGGGGGCAGGAGCGGCAGGCGAACCCACGACGGCGGCCGGAAGCAGCAAGCGAGGCAGGAGGCAGGAGCACAGGAGGCAGGTGAGGCAGGTGAGGCAGGCACGCAGGCACAGGAGGCAGGGGCGACAGGATTCGCAGGCCATGACTGATGGCCTGGCCGCCTCGCTGCTAGCCGCAAAGAGTCAAGGGCCTTTTTATTCATGAAGACGACAAGACTGCAATCTCTCGCCGTAGCAAATCGACATGGTTGGCCTGACGAACTCTAGGAAGACAGACACACACACAACAGCAGGTGTCGCTCTCTACATAAGACGGAGTACTCCGTATGTCTCTCTACCTTGCTGAAGAGACACCATAGACCATAAACTTTATTCCTTTAGTATATGCTTACACACGCATACGGAGTAACTAGGTGGGGACAGATCTTGCATCGCCGCATCGCCCTCACCTGTCCACAACCGGCGATTCATCTCGTCTCAGGGTTCGGCGTGGAAAAACATGGGCCCGGCTCCTCCTCCGTCATCTGTCAGCATGGTGACACTTGGCCGCCTTGCATGATGGACCGCGACGACATTTGTCACACCCATGAACAGCCAGATAGACTACTGGCAGCGGGACCCTGAAGACCCTGAAGACCCAGAAGGACCCAGAAGGACCGGGTGCAAGTGACATAGCATAGCATAATGGCTTTCCACTCCCCGCTTCAGTCACAGAACTACTATCAGTTCGATCCGTCAACCCCTCCGCCTCCGCCTCCACCGCCTAAGCCGTCAGCGCACTCGAGCGGGACCGCAACTCCGCAGACCGGTCCACCACTGCCTCCTCCTCCGCCGCCGCCTCATCACCCACAAGTGTCCTCGCAAATCTATCCTGGAAATTCGGCACAGTCGGCTGTTCAATTGCCACAAGATGGTTGGCTGCCGGATGTTTTCAAAGACAAGACGTACGTCATTGTTGAAACACATAGTGCGCGATGCTGTTGCTGAACTGGCCAGAACGCTTGATCTCCACCACATCTTGCAAACTCCCGAACTGCAGCGTGCCATAGTCCACAATCCTGAGACGACGCATCCCTCGATACCCGCGTCAACCGCGCCATTGCAGACGTTGCTGGCGCAGAATATCGCGCTAGCAGAGTCGCTGAAGAAACTCGAGGCCCATCTCCAGCATCAACGTGAGAGTACGCAATCACGATTGCTGTCCCTCCGCGCCCTTGAACGTCAGTGGAGGGCAAAGCAGGCCGAGCAGGATGAGGCTCTGCGCGAGTTCAGCATGCCGGCCCTATATCAGCGCCTAAGCGCAGCTGTGGGCGAACAGGAAGCGTTATGCCGGGGACTTGAAGAAAGCTTTCTCGAAGGGAACAGTGCCGGTGGTTCTGACGCTGTAGCGAGCGAGCGAGAAGTGGCCGAGTTTGTACGGAGATTGAGGGAGGGGCACAAGATTGCTTACTTACGCGCCGAGCGCAAGGAGAGGTGGGACGAGGGCCGAGTCGGCGGATGGCGGTGATAGATGCTCCGACACATTTCGGTATAATTTGAACGCTCCCATGACCATTTTCCACGAGTCTTGAAGCGGCCGTGCGAACTTGTCGGGAAACCGTCTTGTACAAAGTACAAAGTAGCTGTGCGCTTGGCAACCTACGGAATGCCTGAAACACTGGCTTTCTACGGTACCCACGACATCACGAGGTTTGGTCTTAGTTGACGGTCTAAGCCTCCGCTTCTTCACCAGGGATATTAACCAACAGATTAGAATAGGCAAACGAGATTAGATTCATGAAAGCACATTACACTTATAGAAATATGCCTATAGATAGGGGACAGCCGGATATTAGTCATCTATGTCTAGTTTGTAACAATTGGTGTGTCTTGTTATATTTACAGAGCAGACAAATTTACACTCTGCTAAAAATGTCAAAGACATCTTAGAGTACAGATCATATTCTGTGTACTCTTTGTGCTATTATACGCCATCATCCTCCCCTATGACTGAGATCGAAGCCATCTCATACTGTTCGAACACTATATGGTACAGATCCATGACTTTGCCTCCATATCCCGCTATCTCTATATCCATCACCCTATCATGCCTCAATACCTCTCTATTCCCAGATACCAAACCACCGCTTGACCCTCCTCCTCCTCACACCATCCTCGCCAATGTAGTACCTCGGGTCCTCCTTATACTCTTCGCCCCTCTCTTCCGCTTCCCTAATCCTCTCCAAGCGATACTGCTTTCTCTTTTCAACATCCTCCTCCTTCTTCAGGCGCCTGTCAGCAGCTTCCTGCGACTGCTGCGCAACGTGCATCCTGTACACCTCGATAGCGCGGCTCGAAGACTGGAACGGATGGCGGAAGAAATCTTTGCGTGTCGGAAGCATATTTGCATAGATAGTTTTGGCCATGAAGTCCATGTACCAAGCGCCAACTGCTAGGGTGACGAGGATGCCCTTGAAATGCCATCAGTATCTGCTTCGTTTTTTTAGTAGAGTGGTGTAGCATATACCATAGTAATCCACAAATGAATAGCCCTATTGTTGAGAAACCAATGCGAAAACGTGCCCTCGGGACTCATCATGTTTGGATACTTCTTTGTACGCATCCTTTTCTTGTCATCCTCTGTCAACGCCGGTCCATAGCTCCTCTGCGCCGTCTCGCTGCGTGGCGTGCGCTTCCCGTGGGACGGCGGCCTGTATTTATCAGGCTGAGGTATTACGGGTTTTTCTTGTTGCTGTCTTCGGCGGAATTGCTCTGAGAGCGTCCTGGGGTTCGCAGGTGAGGATGCGTAGCGGAGAGTTGTGGATGCGCTTATGGGGCATAAGAGGAGAGTCGGGCGCAGGAGAGGACTACGTGCGAGGAGCAAGCGTGGTATTGAATAGAGGCGCGTCATTTTGGGGGTGGGTTGGTACCGAAGAGGTACTATTGATGAAATGTGACGGGGGTGGAGGATATCTTGAGATGCGTCGGAAATTTTCGGCCCGGGATGGCGTGTCTACTGTACTTAAGTATGTGCTTCGTACTCCGTACTGTACATAGTACATGGCTTGCCCTTTGTATCTGGCCCTGCCACAACACATTTTTTGCATACATGTTAACGACAGAGTGATTTCAAATCTTGGTAAATCTATAGCATCTATAGCATATATCAAGGGCCTACGAGTAGTGATCTCAAACTAACTGTACGGTCCTTACCAGAACTAACACGACGTGGGTAGTTCTTCTGATCATATGCAGGACCGCAATGCCGCCCAAAGCCCCATCATTTGGCTCACAAGACTACTGGAACAATCGATTCACTTCAAATTCAACCCCTTTTGAGTGGCTAGAAGCGCCGGACACCCTGGACCCATTTGTCGTCGCCGCTCTAAATGAAGCGTCCGATTCTCAACCACAAATCTTGCATATTGGCTGCGGAACCTCGTTGCTATCCTACCGTCTTCTTGAGCACGTTGAAAAGCCCGAGCAAGTGCACAATGTGGATTATTCGGAAGTTGCCATAGAATTAGGACGGAAACGGGAACCTGAGTTGCTTCGAGTTTACGACAAGGAACAGAGTTCTGAGCCTACTTTGAACGAAGAAGAGAAACCATCTGTCATGCTATGGTCCTCCGTCAATCTCCTGGATTTTGTTTCCCTACTTGGATCGTGTAAAACTTCAACATATTCCGTAATCGTAGACAAGTCAACCTCAGATAGCATCGCCTGCTCAGACGACATCTATGTTCCTATCCCATACCACATCGCTACAACTGCCCACCCAATAGAACGAGTCAAATTGAAGGCTCATGCAGAGTTTATCCACCCCTTGCATGTTCTAGCTGTTCATCTCGCGTTGGTGACTAAACCGGGGGCAAAGTGGATTGCTTGTTCATATTCCATGGATAGGTTCCCATTCCTCAAGTTGGCTGGGCAAGAGGCTATAGCTGGCGATTCAGAGAGCATGCAAGCTTGTGCTATATCAGCAGAAGAGCATGATGAACCTGGAAATTCGAATGGATATAACGGTGCGGAGGACAATATAAACCCAAATAACGATCTGGACGATATGCCATCTGGTATTATGCAAGCTAGTTTCCCTGATCCCAGCACTCTCTGGAGCCTACATGGGAAGTATGAAATAGAGCCTCCTCCGATACAGACACCACAGCATATTCCAGATGGCGGAGCTGTGCACAGACCCAAAGTGCCACATTGGATATATGTGCTCGAACGGACAGAGGAGCGCTTGGTCAAAACTTGAGTAGTAGGTGGTCATTACGTCAATTACACAGCGTACAGCCATACTTCACATATTTTACGACCTTTCTCCCGGTTCAGGATATACAAAGTATTCCCAAACTTTTACTTTCAGCGTATCCATTATTAATCCAGAAACCCGTCACCGAAACGCATCTTGATTACCCCTCTCACGTATAAATCCCTGGTGCCCAACTCCTCCTCGCCTCATATTTTCCTCGTCCTAAAAATACCACATCAACCATGTTCGGTTCGCCCTCTTTGCCCTCCGTATAATCGTATTTGATCTTCTTCCACAGCAACCTCGGGTGCTGTTTAATCTCCTCACCACTCATATTCATGCCTTGTCTACCGATCCTGCTCACGACGGGTGAAAGAAGCATAGCGATAGAAAAGAAGGATTCGTCGCGGATGACGGATTTGTTACCCCAGACGAGTAGACAGATGAGAGCCATGAATTGAATCAGACAGATGCCTCCCATGATGCCGAGGACGTAGGGCCAGTCTACCTGGAGTTGTTGGCCTTGTATTGGGCGAGAGGGTTGGTTGGTTAGGTTGTACCTAATCAAATTCAGTTTCATTATTCCAAATGAAGTGGAGGATGAGGAGTACGCACCGAAGCCCATGATCATCGAACGCCGCAATAGCCCCGATTGTATATCTTGCCAGCAGGTCTTCCAGCGTCGCCTTGTTCATCATCTCATAAGGACTCCATTTACTCCCTCCGAGATAATAGCGTGTTTGGCGGTCTACCCAGTTCCCGACCCTGCCTCCAGTCCAGGCAATGGATCCGGCTGCTATGCGAGCGAAGGCATCGTTGCTCTCCAGAACCATTTTGTCTTGTGGAGAGATGTTCCTGAATTCGCTGGAAGAACCCTTTATCTCGGATAAAGTTGAGTTGCCTGGTTGTGGCATTAGTGTGTGTGCTGTCGAGTATTCATAGATAGGTACTAACAGAAGAATAAAGATGGTAACTTGATATCACCCGAATCCTTATCCTGAAGGATGGTCAAATTTGTGCATCGAGGGCCACAGTACTCGTATGTAGAAGCAGTCCAAGTCAGTGAACCATTCGTTCTAGAAGTCAGGGCGTACTTTTGCCAGTCTTGGCCCTCATCCTTCTACTCGTCAGCAAAGTCCAAAGGAGGCAAGCGCATTGATATGTTCGTAATATAACTCACCTTAGCTTCAATATACAACCCATACTTACTACTATCTTGGATATCACCTCGTACTTCGAGCTGCCTACACGTTGCTCGGGCCTGGACGCTTCGCGATGACCTAAGATAGTTTTTGAACTGGTGCTCCGGATCACGATTGTAAAACCAGTACTCGTAATGTCCGTCTCCTTTATACAGCGGCGTACCAGCCAAGCTTGAGAGGTCTATCGGCTCCAAATCATTGACCTGTTGGCCGTTGAGCTCTGTGGAAGGGTATACCATAGCCTCCATGCCGTACATCCAAGCTGCTTCCATTGCCGTACTATTCGGCCACCGTCCTTTGCTTGGGATATGTTCACTCCAGTTCGTGAGATTGGCGACGCCAACATCCCCCCATGTTTGCAGTGGCATATTCGAAGGATCAACAGGCCAGAAGAGTGACAAGGCCGCAACCAGAATCTGAGCTCCGATATTGAGCAAGATCCACAACATACAGGCAATCCAGGTGAAGCGTGTTCCGTCGTCCCTACCCTCTCGAAACCAAGGAAATCGACGTAAGAACTTTAGCCGACCATTTGGTCCTATCCCAGGAAGAGAAATCACCATAAGCTTGCCGACTTTTGTCAGTGTTTCCAGGCCGAGAATCAGGTCGAAGACTTCGAGCGAAACGTAGCGTCTTGTCAAAAGGTACCAGCGCAAGATGACAGCGTATTTTTTTAGGGAAGAAGCGAGGTTCAGACCGAGGCCGAGTGATAGTCCGAGCATAAGGGCGTTGAAGATTCGGACCTGTGACTTGTTCATGACGAAGGGTTCCTTGAAACCTTCATAGGCTTTCAACGAAACCCCAATGATGACCGAGAAGCCGACCGTGATTAGGAATCGATATGTGCCAGCTTGGAATATGAATTTTCGCGACTCTCGGTGGTCATATCGTTTCGCTGTTGACAACAACGACCTGGTGTCGGTATCGAAGGTACTTCCAGCTGACTGATAACTATAATCTTTCTTTGGATAAACGGGCGATACTGATTGTCCGGAGTGCGATTCGTCGAACTGATGCATCGCGATATCGCCATCGTCATGTTCAACATCTAGGGTGTCATACGGCCTGTCATAAGGACCCAAAGCAGACTCTGGCGAATCATCTTCGACATGGCCGTAAGGCTTCCGCTCGCTGAAGGTTGCACGACCCGAAGACAAGAGACCCGAGTCCCTGTCCATGCTGACTGTACTCTCCCGCGAGAACAAAAAAAGGATACTATTTTGTGAGTAGTGAGAACTCCCGAACAACGTGCTATGGACTAGATTTTTCGCAAACGAGACGAAAAAATGTTTAGTAGATGGATCGATTGAAGGCAGCTGTCACAAGATAAATGGGTTTCAAATCTGCTTGGGTGGACCTGGCGTTCTGGCGAGGTAAAATTTTGGGGGCGTAAACGCTGGATGTATGTAGGGGTGCCTTCGAACATGTGTGTAAGGCCCCTTCAGCCTCGCCGACTGTGTAAATTAGCGAGCTTTTTTTGGGCCATTAGCAGCGGGTTTGTACTTTCACAGACGTCATAGACTAGACGCATAGAAGAGTCGGGATTCGAAGAAGGCATGGATGTACTATTAGTGAAAGTTCCTCTATCGAAGCTGTGCGAGCTTGGTTTTCAAAGTATTGCGTTGGCAAGAGATGCCCAATCTGGAGAAACTACATATACGAAATAAACCTATCAATGATAGTCCTTCACCAATGTAAGATGCAGCTACGAGGGGTTCCTACTGTATGATAATCTGCATTCTTCTTATCGTATGTACGTATGTAGGGGGCACGGGGGCTGCAAGCGTCTGTGGCGCTTGGTGGAGGCCTTGCTTCACAACTTCGTAAAGGTGGGTAGTTTTGGGGGCGAAAACGCAGCCTAAATTTTGAAGCCATGGATGTACGCACGTAGCATGGAAGGGTCCAGATGGCGTACTGGACAAGCCGTATCTAATAGGTACTCGTCAATGTAGTCAAAACTAGTAATCTCCGCGTCACGTGTAGGGCAGGTCTCGAGTGGCAAATCTATATTAGAGGCTAGTAGTTACTATATTATTTTTTATTATTTTTTGCCTTTTTATATGTGTTTTTGTCGCGCATGTGTATATGTACCGCAAGATCCTTGGATCTTGTAGGGTACGACCCTTTTACCACCATAGTTTTTAAAGCTTTAGAATGTTCTAAGATGTCTTCCTTACCTAAGTATAATATAAATACACACGCTATTATTATTACCCTATATTATAAAGGTTAGAGATAGATGTAACGTACTTCACAAGCGAGCGGCGCACCCAAGTGAGCGGCACACTCTACTAAGGTGACTCGCCTTCGTAGCAACAACGCGTAATATCTTAATAATACTAAGCTTTAAAACCTTATACTAAAGCTAACGTTTAAATTACTCTTTCTAATATCTAAAGAAAATAAATTAAAAGTATATAATATACTAAGGTAATCTATAAAGTCCCTATAATAATAGTATAATAGTAATATAATAGAAAGTACTTTTAATATAACTATAAAGTAAACTTAAAGTAGCTAACTAAGCTTAAAAAGAAGGTAATTATTAAATATATTCTTAATAAGAGTATATATAGTATACTACTATTAAAGGCTAATATATAAAATATAGTAGATAAACTACTAAGAGAGCGTAGTAAGAAGC
>JAFISD010000265.1:0-36652 GCA_022560085.1 Helminthosporium solani | reverse complement strand
AGGAGGGGGGGGGGGGGGAGGGGGTAGAGAGAGAGAAGGGAGGAGGGAGAAGAAAGGGAAGAGGTATATAGATACTTTCCTTTATTATATAGTATATATTATCCTTTTTAATATATATATTAAAAGATAATTTTAATCCTATTAGCTACAAAGTAGTAGTAAGGTTTTAACAAAGGATAGTTAGAATAACCTACTCTATATAGGGGGAGGAGAAGGCCTATAACTATCTCCTAGATCCTATATAGATATACTAATCACGTGTAACTACACGTGATTATATAGACATCCTTTAGATCACCAAGTATTCATACTAAGTATGGACACTTATACTACTATTAGCTAATTATAAAATATACTTTTTAGTAAGTATTATAAATATTCTTATAACCTCTAGAAGCTCTAGAATAGCCTTATTTAGAATATAATCCTATAGGATCTCTTAGTATATTAATTAACCCTAGTCTAGAGCTATATATACTATAATTATATCTAGAAAATTCTAAATAGCTAGTAAACCTATTACCTCTAATAAGTTATATACTCTAGCTTATAGAAATAGTATATAATATTCTTTATACTAAGCTTCTAGCTTATATATACTATACTTAGCCTTCTCTAGATAGGCTCTATACTCTACTCTTATATAGTACTCTATAGCTATATTACTTAGTATAAGGTCTTTCTTAAGAGTGTAAATAAGCTTCTAAAGGGATAGTTTATTATTAAAAGAGCTAGCTATAAGTATAGAGTAGAGTAGATCTAGATCTACTATAGTATTTACCTAGTTCTATAAGTTCTAGATACTTACTATAGTTACTATCTAGTTACTTTTAAGAGCTTAGTAGCAGTTTAGTATTTAGGTATTATAGAAGGAAATAGAGCTCTAGAACTAAAGGTTAGGTAATCTATTAAAGTAGATTACTAAAGCTATAAAAGCTTTAGATTAGATAAGATTATATATAAAAAAAAGTAGAGAAAAGTACCTCTAAGCTATATAAGAGGACTAAGCTAAGCTAAGCTTAGCTTAGTGAGCTCTAGGTAGGCCTCATGCAACACTATAGTATAGTATTATAGAAAAAAATTACGTTAAAGAGTATAGGTAGTAGTAGTTAGTATTAAGCTAGGGATTAATATTAAGCTAGATAGAGCCTAGTTTATACAACTAGGTATATAGGGTAAGTATATATAGTTTTATCTAATTATTAAGCTCTTATAGCTTTAGTGATCTACTCTAATAGATTGCCCAACCTTTGATTCCAGAGCTTTATTTCCTCCCATACATGGACATAAAAGCCAAATTCATTTTTCCACCAAAGTGTGACCTGGAATAGTCTAGACCTTGGGTTCTCTTGAGATGAGATAGACAACAGGAAGTCAAAATTACAGTGTGTATGTTTAGCGCTCCTTCTCACAGAAAGACTGGCTCATCACTTTTGTTCTAAGAATCCTTCAAATCTACGCTTCGTTGCAATGAAGGGATCTACAAGTCATGCAGAGATGAATCTCCTTTTTTAGCTATAAGAGCTAACTTATCGATATATATATATATATACCACACTGCTATACAACTAAGCTAGTACTAAATTTCTTCTCAATCGTAACTTTCATAGACATAGTGTGTCCACATGAGAAAAACATCCATATACTAGCAAACAAATAGATCCTAAATAAATGAAATCTAAGCAGAAATCTAAAAACTCTAATTATCTAAGAGATTCCCAAACAAGGGCAAAAACAAAGCCCCGACGCCATTATATCCCCCCCCCCCCCCCCCAAAAAAAAAAAAAGAAACTCCAAATATCCATCAAAAATACAAACACCCATCAAACGCCATTCTCTAACCAACATCAAAGCCACGACCAAATAGCCCCCCACCTCTTACGATTTCCTACAGGAGAATCCCCATTCTCTTCTCGCACAACAAGGAAAGATTCCTACACCCCCCCAACCAGCCCCCCAATCACCTGCTCCAACTCCATTCCCTCTTCCTCAACACCATCCACTCCAATCCGCGCCAAAACGTTCTTCGTCCACCCATCATCCAAAGAAAACATACGATGCCCCGCATCGAAATACCCCTTAATTACCGCAGCGGTGACTTCGTCAAAAGCACCCCCACGTACCCTCCGCTCAATCCATCTCTCAACGCCCAAAACCTTCAACTGGCGTCCCGCACCCGCATCCGCACCAACGCTCTTGAGCACATCGCCCAATGCCACCGCCCCGGAATTCCTGATATGAAACACATCTACACCTCCGTCACCGTTCTTAGTAGGACCACCCCCCTCGCGCGCAATATCACTCCCCGACAACCGTGAGATGACCCGCACCAGGTATTCGGCAGGAACAACATCGACATCGATGCCCAGACCCCCCAAATCAGGAACCTCACCACTCCTCACCACAGCATGGACGAGCGCGACTGTAAAGTTATCCGCAAACGACACATCCTCATCACCACCACTGCTAGTAGCAGGGGCAACACCGACATCTCCAAGCAAAGCCGAGCCGCGATAAATAGTCGCAGGAATACCACGTTTGCCTGCCTCGCTAATCAACATCTCTGCCACCCAACGCGACGGGAAGTAAGCGAATTTCTCGCCGCGCCCGGGGATGAAGTGATTAGGGGGAGCTTCCTTCTTGACCACAACCTCTTCCTCATCCTCTCGTATATGCGTGCGGGTTGTCGACTTCCACGATTGTAAATGCGGAACGCTCCACGTGGAAAGGTAGTGGATTTCCGTGCGATACACTGTGTTCAAGGCTGCAAGACGTATAATCTCGTGCACGGCTTCGACGTTGATGCGACGCAACTCAGCGTACGGTTTGATCAGCGAAACCGAGTTTCCAAAATGATATATCGCATGTAGTTTCCGGCCCAATGCCTCAAACGCTCCCGTCGTGAGGCCGAGGTTAGGCTCTGCGAGGGAAGCGTTGGGTAGTATTTCGACGCGGGAAGCAAGGTTTGCGGGGATTGGACGAGATAAAGATGTGAGGAGAGTGCGGACAGTTGAGAGGGCCAGGGGAGCATAGGTGCCGAGGAGGCTTATCTTGGTTTCGGGGCGGGTGGAGAGGAGCTCGAGAAGCATGCGGATGCCGCTTGGGGTTTCTGCGCCTGTAAGGAGGATTTCTGTCATGCGGGAACGTGGTAGGAGGTTGGATGCGTGGAAAGGATAGTAGTTGGGAGTGTTGGGGAGTGTGGCTTCTTTTTCCCAGTCGATGTCGGGGTTTTCGGTGATTGAGAGATGGGAAAGTTCGGTCATATCGATGTCTAGGGCGGATCCCAGTAGTGTGGCGATGCCGAGGGGTGTGGGATCGCCGAAAAGGGTTTTGAGGTCGAGTTTTACTTTAAATTGGCGGTGGAGTGCGCTCTGTAGCCGCAGGAATAGCAGGCTTTGGCCGCCGAAGTTGAAGAAACTCTGGCTTGGTTCTACCACGCGATTTGGGGCGAGCTTCAGAACAACTTTGAACGCACTTATGACGGAGTCAAGAATGTGATCGGCTTCGGAGTTTCCTGGGCCGTTAGCCTGACTAGAGCTTCCCTCGGCCTGTTGGGTAGGGTAAACCAGGTTCAGTTTCATGGTGAGGAGGTGTTGTCGTCCAATTTTACCACTGGGTAGGTTCGAAAGAGTTTCAGTGAACTGGTATCCACTTGGGAGCATGTACTTGTTGAGATGCATGCGAATGACGGAGTGTAATGTGTTGACAATTTTCTGCTGCTCAACAGAAGAACACTGCTTGTTAGGCACGATGAAGGCCACCAACTGTCGGTCGTCGGTGAAATGATTGCCTTCGGCCTCATGACCTCGTGGAAGAACAGCAACATCTGAGAGTTTGACCTGCGTAAGATGATGCTCTGCGGCGGCATGAATCTCGTTCTCTACCTCGGCAAGATCGATCCTGAACCCTCGAAGCTTGATCTGCCTGTCCCCTGAGATGCGACCCTTGAAATCGAGCTGTCCATCTGGAAGGAATCGGCCTTTATCTCCAGTCTTGTACATAGTCTTCCATCCCCTTTCTAGGAAACCTTCGGATGCAAACGGGTCGCGGAGCCATGTACGTGCGGTCAACTGCGGCTGACCAATGTAGCCTTTGCCAATCTGCGCGCCGCCAATGAAGATCTCGCCAATGGCACTAGCAGGTACTGGCTGCAAGCAGCGGTCCAAGACGTAGTGGGAATTGTTAGGAAGTGGATGTCCTATCGGAAGGTTGATATCCAAGGCGTCAGGCTGGCCAGTCTTGTGAGAGGTCGTTTGGACAGTTGTCTCACTGGGTCCCCATTGATTGTATACTGTGACAGGCGTCTTGAGATTGTAGATTGCCTTGACCAGCCTCACGGGAAGGTATTCGCCTGCAAAGATGGCGCTGCGGTACTCGGAACACTGCGCGAGCGTTGCGCTGTTGTGCTCCACCAGGAGAGCAAATTGCGTTGCAGGGAAATACGTTACTGTCACCCGGCCTTCTTGCATAAAGTTTGCCAATCTGGACGGGTCCATACGAACATTCTGGTCTGCCATGAGAACAGTAGCCCCAGAAGTGAGTGCTCCCCAGATCTGTGCAACGGAAAGGTCAAAGGCGGGAGAGGAGTGGGATAGCACACGGTCACGAGGTGACAAGCCGTGGAAAGCGTTGTGGCTGCTGAGCATAGCCTGGGTATTAGCATGCGTCAAAATGACCCCCTTTGGCTTTCCAGAACTCCCCTAGTAATGTGGTGTTAGCAGACGCATCTATCTTGTCGAGGGAAGCTTACCGAAGTATATATGACGTAAAATGGGTCTTCTTCAGCCATGTCATCGTAAGCCCAAGGGCTGGGTGTTGGAAGATCATCAGAAAGAACAATGGCTGTCAGCGCACAGTCGCCAAGTTTAGAGACGTCAGCTTCAAGCCCCGGACTCGTTACTATGATGGTAGTCGAGGTATCCAGAACCATATGGTGCAATCTCTCCTTGGCGAATTCAAGATCGAGGGCGACGTAGCCACAGCGAGCAAGGCAAATTCCAACCATGGCTGCTATCATGTCGATACCAGGTTGAAGCATGATTCCGACAATATCGCCGGGAGTGGCGCCGGCATCTTTGAGTTTTTCAGAAATCCCGAAAGCGCGGTTGATCAGGTCTTCGTAAGTGATGCTCTTTCCATCAGAAGTCTCAACAGCAACTGCAGTTGGATGCAGTTCTGCCAGCATAATTATTCGGCTCATGGTGGACCGGCCCTTCCAATGGTTTGGAGAGGGCTCTGCATTCCAACAGTTGCTGCGAAGATGGGCTAATTCTCTGTCTCCACACATGTTCACTTCCGCAATGGGTTGCCGGTGGTCCTTGATCACGCTAGATGTGAAGGTTACGAAGTTTTGTAAGAACCTCTCCATCTCATCCTTGGCGTACAGTGTAGGGTCATACTGTAGCTTCAGACGGAGTCCCTCTACGGGGTTTTCAATCACCTCCAGAGCAATATCACACGGAGTAGGTATATCATCAGGTCGGATGTCATCCAGGTCGAAATCAACGGATGAGTAGGTTGCGGCCTTTCCGAATATTTGGTAGTTGACTGCAATCTGGCCTAGTGGGAAGTACGACGAGGTACGGCTAGCCCCAACAGTATTCACGATGCGGTCGAACGGTGTGGCATTATGGGCCATGGCATCCAATGCAACACGCCTTGCATGTTGGAGAAGTTGGTCAAAGGTGGAATCGCAGTGCCCGTCCAGACGAATGGGAACCATGTTGACGAAGAAACCGAGAACATCAACAACCTCCGGATGGGGACGGTTGCCGTCGATCATGAGAATGGTCAGATCATCCTCACCCGTGTAGCGATGGACGAAAGCGCGGAATGCAGCCAGGATAAAGTGGAACGGGGTGGCACTTGCCTGGGAGGCAAGGCGTTTCATCCGTTTGATGAAAGCAGTGGGCACCGTGTCCTCGACCGTGTAACGCTCGCCGCTCCTGTCTATCTGTCGGTGAGATTTGGCAAAGGGCAGCAGTGCTGAAGGGTTATCAACACCGTCGAGCGTCTTCTGCCACCACGAGAGTTGTGCAAGTGACTCGGGCGAGTCCAACAGTTCGTTGTGCCAAATGGAAAACTTGCGGTAGCTCACTGCAGGCGAAGGGACGGCGACGATACCCCGGCCATCGACACTGAGGGCATCGTACAGGTTGATGAACTGATCCGTGAAAGACTTTGTGCTGCCGTTATCGATGCAAATGTGGTGGAACACAAAGGCAATAGAGTAGTTTCCATCCGAGAGCTTACATAGCTTCACTCTCATGACCTCGCCCTCCTCTATGTCCATGGGACGCGATCGCATCTCTAGGATCGAAGCCTCGAATGCGGCATCAGGATCTGCTTTACCATCGAGCTCCTCGTAGGCAATGTCGGCCGCATACGAATCCAAAACCTGCTGCTCGGTGAAGTCTTCGCCTTCAAAGTAGCGCGTGCGAAGAATGTCATTACGGTGCACGATTTCCTGTAGGGCTTTTCGCATTAGATCAAGACGTGGCTGGCCCTTCAAGCGGCCCGTTACCACGAAATTCAGCGAGCTGGCATCAGGAAGCAGATTATGCAGGAACCAAAGACGAGTCTGGTACGTGGAGAGGGGAACTTGAGCAGGGAGGGTGACGCTGGGGAATTTGAGCTCCTGAACCGGCGTTGCTCCTTTGCGTTTGGCAAGAAGAGCCCTATCAGCCGGTGTCGCGGTGTCGTTCGTCGCCTCTGAAGCTGCATCCAACTGCACCAGTTCGCTCACCTTGCGCACGAGAGCCTCGATGGATGCGGCACCGAGGATATCAAAGAGGGCGATGTCGACGCCCACCGTCTTAGAGAACCACTTACGGAACTCGACGGCCACAATGGAGTCCAGCCCATAGCTAGACAGAGGGTTCTTTGCCTGCATCGTCTCGGCGTCAACGCCCAGCACAGCGGCGACCTTTTCGATAAAGGCCTGCGTGAGCACCGTAGCACGGGTGTCTGCGTCCGGGGCAGCCCTCAATTCCGCCATGAGGTTCTTGACGCCGCCGGGGCGGCTGGCCTGGTCGCCCAGATCCAAGTTGCTGTACAGGTTGCGGAACAGCGGCTTGGAGGCCCAGTAGAGATCTTTGCGCTTGAGATTAATGCCCGTCACGAGCTGGTGGGCATCGACGCGACGCGCATTGGATGACGCGGGCGCACGTGACGAGGTGACGGCTTCCTCGATCTGATAGAAGAGCTCCTCCTCAGAGATGGCCGCATAGCCTAGACGCTCGAGAATGTGCGCCAGAGCAGCATCCTCTGCGACGACCCCAACGCCCTGGACCACGCCGACGTTCATCGTGGTGCCCGCAAGACGCAGCTCGCGACGATGGCGCATGAGCGCGTCCAGGTAGGCATTGGCAGCGGCATAGTTGGCTTGCCCCACAGCACCGACGACCGACGACGACGACGAGAAACAGACGAAGAAGTCCAAGTCCAGCGTCTTGGTCGCCTCATGAAGGTTCTGGGTGCCGAGCGTCTTGGGCAGCACGCAGGCCTTCCAGTCGTCGGGCGTCATCTGCGCGAAGGGCACATCTCGCAACACCATGGCGGCCTGGAAGACACCCGCCAGCCGAGCACCCAGGGCCTGTACACAACGGCGCACATCGGCCGCCACGGTCACATCACCCTGGAAGACGGACACGACGACACCCTTTGCAGTGAGCCACTCGGCGGTGGCGCGAGCAGCAGCGCTGTGCTTCCCTGACCGCGACAAGAATGCGATATGGCGCGCTCCACGACGATACATCCACTCGGCCAGCGCGCGCCCGATGCCCCCCAGGCCGCCCACGAGCAGATAGGCACGGTCTGAACGGAACAGCGGGCCTGGCTTGAAGACGGGCGGCAACGCAGGCACCAGCTCGTCCGGACGCGGCACCAGCACAATCTTGCCAAAGAACTTGCCAATCTGCAGAGTGCGAAAGGCGGCCTGCACCTCTGAGTAGCCGAAGAGGCGTACAGGGCCTGGCGGGCGGATCGCCCCGTCCCGCACAAGACGGAACGACTCGGCCATCAGGTGCGCCAACAACGGCCGGTTGCACTCGAACATGGTGATGAGGTCGACCGACGCGTATGTGACATTGCGCCGGAAGGGTGCCATGCTCAGCGCCGTCTTCTCGTGGATGTCGCGCTTCCCAATCTCCATCAGTCGGCCAAAGGGCGCCAGGCACTTCCACGTTGCGTGCAGCAGCTCGCCCGCAAGGCTGTTGAGCGCGACATCGCACCCGCGCCCTCCAGTAATGCGCATCACGCCCTCCACAAACGATGGATCACGTGACGAGAGGATCATGTCGTCGGGCACTCCAAACTCACGCATGAACGCGCGCTTCTCAGCCGAGCCGACGGTGGCGATTACGTGGGCACCCGCCCGCTGTGCGAGCTGCACCGCCATCTGGCCCACGCCGCCGGCTGCCGCGTGGATCAGACAGTACTCGCCCTTCTGCAGCCGCCCGACCATGTTGAGTGCATAGTAAGCCGTCATCAGCACGCCTTCGATGGAGGCCGCCGTCACAAAGTCCATATCCCCGATGCGATGGCACAGCATTGCCGGGTTACGCACGATGGAGCGGTGCGCGCCCTGTCCCGGTCGCACCACCAGCACTCGATCGCCCACGGCGAACTGCGTCGGGTCCACGCCGCTGCCTACGCGGAGCACGATGCCAGAGGCTTCGTCTCCGAGCCGGTAGTCGTCGATGATGCCAATGGACGCGGCGATGTCGCGGAAGTTGAGTGCAGACGCCCGCACTTCCACCTCCAGCTCGTCGGCGCCCAGCTCCGCGCTCGCCATGTCTGCGTCGTCCTCGAAGCTGAGCGTATCCAGCAGGCCTGTCTTCCCAATGGTAAGTGCCAGATGCCTTCCTTCCCCGCGCAGCCGTTGCGGCCGAGGCTGACGATTGCCTGGCACGGGAAGCTTTTCGTTGAGCGAGCTGTCCCTTTCAATGCGCGGCACTAGCAGATGACCGTCACGGTCGGCGAGCTCGTCCTCGGTCACGCATAGCGTGAGAACTTCGAGAGCACGCGCGGCCGTATGCTCTGTCGTCACCTCGAGCGGAAGATCCAGCGTCGCAAGGCGAACATCGTCGTTTTCGCTGCGCAGCGTCCTCAGGAGGCCAATCATCATGGCTTGCGGGGGCGAGGGTGTGTCCAGCGTAGCACCTCGAAGTAGCCACACGGTATTTTGTGCGGGCCCGCTGATGAACTGCTGCATGGCTTGCAAGTTGGCCTCCTCATCAGGTTTGCTTGGATCGAACAGCAGGTCGTGATCCAAACTGACAAGAGAGATGACAAACGATGTGGACACTGGTTCGGTGAACGGGACAACAACTGCATGTCCCGTATATGCTTTGACAATGGCGGAGGCAACACTGCGTGTCAGGTCCGAAGGCGAACTCGAGACGACAATGCTAAGGTCCTCGGAGCTAACCACCTCGACTCCAGCATTCGTCCAACATGTGTACTGACCGATGTCGAACATCTTTTTCAACCCCGTCATGGCCGGTATGGCCGCTGTTCTTTCAGTGACGAGTACACCTCCTGGTTTGATACACGTGACTGCCTCTACATGAAATGGCTCGCTGACTAGGACCAAATCATACAGGCCTGGCTCAGGGACCGTCACCGAGGCGATGGAGGGCCATCCCTTTGAAATGGCACTCCAATCAACATCCGGATCTTCAAAAGAGAAAGGGGTGATACTGCGGATGCGACGGTGCTCAGTTGTACTACCAGCGTGCTGCAGAGCTCCCATCACAGTGGCAGGCGCGGACGTCAGGTGAAGAACTGCGGCATCGGGTTTTTCATGCGCAAACACATCAACCAACTCAGCCAACTGACCAATGATAGGCGCTGGCGACGCAGAACCTAGACGGGAAAACAACGCCTGCCATCTGAGCCTGAAGAAAAGTTCGGACTTCCGTTCCTCGTCCGCAGAGTCGCCGCCGATGGCCGTGAGTTCTAGCCCGTCCAGCTTGAACAAGCACTCGTCCGACTCATCACCCTGGATGCTGACCTGGTTCATGGATATGCGAGGGCCTGGCATAGTCGTCTCTGATTTGGCCCAGAAGGACTGCATCGCGGAGTCGTTCTTCTGCTGGGCGAAGACGCCTGAGACCGATGCGGCATTGATAAATGTCGGCACAAACGCTTCGTGCAGCTTCTTACCGGCTCTTGTTTCCATGGCCGCGAAGATAACGTGGAAGGCAGCGTCCAGAATGGTGGGGTGAACTATGCACGCATCGTACTCGGTAGTAACCACTCGAGACGGGTCGAAATCGAGCTGCGCTACGGCATAGCCTTCACCGCTCTCAATGGTACCATTGAGAAGGCGGAAGCACTCTCCATAGTCGAGGCCTTTGCTCTGCAAATGTGCGTAGTACTGGTCTGTCGCCTCCCTGCGCGTTGACCTCTTGCGTAACCATGTCAAGCCCCCCGCATCTACGAGCTTTTCGACGGGCTGTGCGCCACCCTGCAGAGCAGAAATCTGGCCATGACAGTGTTCCAGCGTCTGACCAGCAGTGTCAAAGGAGTAGATCGAAAAGCGATACCATGTACTGGAAAAACTTTTGGCCGAGGTGGCAAGCGGCTGAAGGTCGAAGAGCACCTCGGTTCCTTCGTCGCCACTGGAGAGAACGAGCGCGTTCTTGAATGTCACGTCCCTAAGGTCGAAACGTTGCACGTCAGTAACGACGGTTGCAATCGCTTCGAGAGCCATGGTGATATATCCGGCAGCAGGAAAAATGACTTTTCCACCGACGACGTGCTGTCCAAGCCAAGGCACCTCGGAAAGGCGCAGATAAGATCGCCAGCGAGGATGATTACCCACTCCGCCGGGCACCGGTGCTCCCAGTATGGTGTGTCGGTTGCTTCGCAGCCGATTTTCCCTAATTAGACGCGTCTCAGCCCAATGCTTGTTATGATCCCATGCGAAGCTGGGAAGATCATGAAGAACACCTCGGTGGCTATTGTGGGACACCGCACCATCAAAGGAAGATGGCAGATCGCTATTGGCGGCTTCAAGATCTACTGGGCACCCGAGCGCAAAAAGCTGGCCTGCCGTGGCAAGGAGACTTTCAAAAGCCTTCGCGTCTCGCTCTAGAGTAGCAATGTAGGGTAGTTCGAGCTTCAGGCTTTTGGTAACTTGACGCGAGGGTCCTCGGAGGGCTGGGTGCGCACCAATCTCCACCAGCACATCCACAGCCTGCTCATCCTCCTCATTGAGCAGTATACCGGCAAGAGCATCGGAAAAGCGAACGACACCGGTCATGTTTGCTGCCCAATAAGCTGCATCCATTGGCCTGGCATCTGAGTCACGAGCAGTCACACTCGATACCATGCGACACCGTGCTTTTGATGGAGAGAAGTGCGACACGCCGGCCAGAGCACGTTCGAAGCCGGGAGCAAGGGGGTCCATATGATGAGAGTGGAAAGCCTGTTCCACCCGTAGCTGGCGGACAAAGACCTTACGATGCTCCAGTTTTTCCTTGAGCTCGATAATGGCATCCTCGTCACCCGAAAGCGTTAGGCTAGATGGACTGTTGACGGCTGCCAGAGCAATACGTCCCTTGTATGGCTCCAGCTCAGCAATGCCTTCGACCTCGGTCATTCCTACGGCCATCATAGCTCCTCGCTTTTGAGTGGGTCCTGAAGCAGTACCCTGGGACATGTACAATCCACGATAATAGGCGCAGATGATTGCGTTTTCAAAGGTCAGAACGCCAGCTGCATAAGCTGCCGCAATCTCGCCCGACGAGTGACCGACAACGGCAGCTGGGGTTATGCCCCAAGCCCGTAGAACCTCTACGAGAGCCAATTGAACAGCAGCACAAAGTGGCTGTGATATCAGGCTTTGGGCTACCCTTGAATCTTCTTCTGACTTGTACAACTCGCTGACGCAGGACCAATCCGGCCCATCAGGTAGACTTTTGAGCACTGTGTCACACCGCTCAATGGTTCGGTAAAACAGGGATGACTGGTCAAGCAGTTGTCGTCCCATCGCATGCCACTGAGCCCCTTGACCTGTGAAGATGAATCCAACACGGAGTCCTGTCTTGCTGCTCTGTGTCCACTTGGCAGACGACGAAGCCTCCTCAAGGTTCTGGAGGAGGGACTCATGATCTTGACCGATGACGAAGGACCGCAGCTGGTGCATTGATCGTCGCACGCTCAAGCTATAAGCGAGAGCTGCGGGATCCAGTGTCGGGCGCCTCTGTAGATAGGCTGACAGGTTGTCCACAAGATTCCGTGCAGCTTTGTCGTTGTGGGATGTCAAAGCGACGAGGTAGGGCCTACTCACGGAGACATCTAAGCTGGAATCTTTCACGACTGGATCAGCAGCAACCGTGGGTTGGCAATGGTTCTCTAGAATGACGTGTGCATTGGTTCCGCCGTATCCAAAAGAGTTGATTGACGCTCTACGCAGATTGCTTGTCGTGGGCCAGTCACGAAACTTTGTTGGAACCTCGAGCTTCAGTCGCTTAAAGTCGATCTTAGGGTTGGGCGTGTTGAAGTGCATGTTCGGGAAGATCTTGCCTGCTTCAATGGACATGGTCGCTTTGATAATGCCTGCCAGACCAGAAGCGCCCTCCAAATGGCCCACATTGGACTTGATGGATCCTACCATAAGCGGTCTATCTCGTGTTTCTGCAAAGACACTACCTATAGCATTCGCCTCAATAGGGTCCCCAGCCGGTGTGCCTGTTCCATGGGCTTCGAAGTAGTCGGTATCGTTTACATCTACTCCGGCAGCTTTGTATGTGTCACGCATCAGCCTGATCTGTGCAGCCCCGTTAGGCAGCATCAGACCAGATTTGGTGCCGTCATGATTCACGCCGCTGCCACGAATGACGGCTCGAATGTTATCCGCAGCTGCCATGGCACTGCTTCGCCTCTTGAGAATTACGGCAGCTACTCCTTCTCCACGTACATAACCGGATCCATTCGCATCAAAGGTGCGGCAGCGCCCGTCCGTTGAAAGCATGCCAAAGTCCGTCATCGTTATAAAAATGTTGGGGTCGAAGTGTAGAGCTGAGCCAGCTACAATGGCTATATCGCTCTCGCCATTCTGAAGTGATTGACTGCCCATATGGAAACATACTAGGGACGATGAACAGGCTGTATCTATCGTGACGGATGGGCCGTGGAGGTCGAAGAAGTAGGAAATTCGGTTCGATAGAATGGCGTTTCCGGAGCCTGTCACCAGGTATTTTGGGTAGTCGCTGAGGTCTTTGCATGACATGCTATTGTAGTCGTTGGAGAAGGAGCCAACGTGGACAGAAGTGCGGGTGTTGCGTATTTTTTCCAACGGAATACCCGCTATATGTCACATGTTAGCTGGGATGAGGTTTGGAAGCGCGACATGAACATCTTATGGGTGAGTGAAAGTGTAAGAAAGACAATGACTGACCATTCTCTAGAGCTTCATAGACGACTTCTAGAAGGAGACGTTGTTGCGGGTCCATGGCCTCCGCTTCTTTGGGAGAGATATGGAAGAATTCGTTGTCGAATTCATCTAGTGGCTGATCGAGGAAATATCCATAACGGGCATTTGTCTACCACTAGTTAACTAACGAATAGAAATACTGGATGTTGTGGGGGAATACTGACAGTGCCTTTGTTTACCCCCAAAGGATGATGATAGGCGTCCACATTGAAGCGGTCCGCCGGCATCTTTCGCTGGAGGTCCTTCTTCTGGGCAAGAGTCTCCCATAGCTGGGAAGTATTGCTGGCTCCAGGAAATCGACATGCCAATCCTACGATAACGCTAGGATCGGCCGCCAGAGCAGCTTCAGCATTCATATCCATAGAATGCACTGAAGATCTACTCGAGCTCGAGTCTGCCGGCGTGGACCCAAGGCCACCATCAATGCTGGATTGGGAGGAGCTGTCCATGTTGAATCCAATAGAAAATTTTAGAGCGAACAGCTAAGCACGAAGTTGAATCTTGTCAAAAGAGAAAGGGCAAGAAATTGACTTGAAGAAGAATGTAAAGTCTACGGATTGAGTGCATTTCTAGTTCTACGATTCCATCATGTAATCGCCTAGTCTTCTTTGTTCTTCATCCTTCATCCTTCACCCTGTAGTGAGTACATAGCATGGTCGGGATGAGTTCGGTGTAAGCTTAGTGGCGTTTTAAGCGTATCCATTGGCGGTGAAACACTCTGTTTTCCAACCTCAAAATGCAATATATGCAGGATCATCTGACACGCATAGGGACCGGGCCCCAAGTAGGCTCTGTCTGAATCTGACAGGACCTGACCCGTATTCTAGGTGTGACAGTATGGTACAAGGGAACGTGTATGGGCTGCCACCGTCTCCCCTCCCTGTCAGTTTTGATCGGATACTATTCCTTGATTCGTCCTCATCCGACCTTCTTCAACGACAGAAGCAGGGAAAGAGGCAGCCTGTTCATGAGTCCTCTTTGTACAGGACAACACTTGCATGTGCTTGCATGTGCCTGGGCTAATCTTCTAAGACATTACACGCTAAGAACACGAGCTGGAAGCTTACATATACCTATTTCAGGCAGTCTTCCCGTAATCCAAGGTGATCATCCTGAACTCCGGGCCTATATCTTCGTCCACCATAACAGCAACTACACGGACTCCCACTCACCTCCCCATAGTCGACCATTCTTATTCACGAACCTCAGGTCTCGTTCTTCGCACGTGCTTCATTGTTCCACCATCATGGGTCTTCTTTCTCAACCTTCCATCCCCCCACTTCCTCAGGGCGCCACCCTCGACTCAAAAGCCATCATGATCACCGGCGCAACAGGCGGGATCGGCTTCGAGCTCGCACGCCAGGTGTTGCGTCTAGGTGCATCTGACTTGCTGCTTGCAGTCCGTAGCCTGCAGAGGGGGTCTGCGGCTCGGCTGGAGCTCATGGCAGAGCACCCTAGGGCTAGCATACGCTTGTACGAGGTTGATCTTGGAAGCTATGATAGCGTTGTTGGTTGTGCTGATCGAGTCCTGCGCGAAGAGAAGAAACTCGATGTTTTGGTTCTCAATGCGGGGATCAATCTTGCGCATTTTGAACGCAGTGTTGAGGGGCATGAGATGTGAATTTCCCTTCTCCCATCTGCCTCCCCCCCTCCCCCCCCCCCTTTCCACCCACTGACCTGGCCGTCTTCTCTTCCCCTTCCACTACCAACACCATCTAACCACCCTCCATCCAGGTGCATGCAAGTTAACCTCCTCTCCAACGCTCTCCTCTCCTACCTCCTAACTCCCCTCCTCCTCCCCTCCCCCACCCCCCGCATAACTTGGCTGGGCTCTATGGGTCAAGCCTTCCACTCCCTCTCCAGCAATCCTCCCCCCCCATCCCCTATCCCCCTCCTCTCCCACTTCGCCTCCCCAGCACAGTACTCCTCCATCCACCGCTACGCAGACACAAAGTTCTTCGTCGCGCTCTTCGTTCGCGAGTTCGCGGCGAGGTTGCCCCAGGACGCAAAACATGTCGTTGTAAACAATGTTTGTCCCGGGACTGTGAAGACGGGGGCAGATGATGGGTTGCCGTTCTGGTTGCGGTGGCCGATGAACCTGAATAGGGGCATTCGGGGGAGGAGTGTTTCGGATGGGGCTAGGGCGGTTATGCTTGCAGTTTTGGGAGCAATGGACGGAGGAGAGCCAGATGCTAATGGTGTATATGTTTCCAATAATGCCGTCACTAGGTAAGTGTATCCCCTCTCCTTTTTTTCCTGTTTAACTAGCGATTCTTCTGTTTTTGTTCTGATGTGTATAGTTTGGCGCCTTTTGCGGATACGCCGGAGGGGGTTGCTTTGGGGGGGAGGCTTTGGGGGGAGGTTTTGGCTGAGTGTGGAAAGGCTGATGCTAGGGTTGGGGAGGTTTGGAAGGTATCTGGTTATGTGGAGTGAGTGTTTGGCTGTTGTTTTTGATGATATGACATTTATGTGGGGTGATGGGCATGTGGTAAGTGCAGCTAGCGATTTAGGGTAAATGGTGATCTGAAATGATCTTACGACTCTCTGACTATGCTACTACTATCAATTTGGTATTATTTGCTCATTCTCTGACTCCTTCAACTTTGTAGATATGTAGCATCAAGGATGGAATGTAGTTTCGGTAACGACAGTATTTGCTTGTTTTTTTGGAGTTATGACTTTACATAGTAGATATAACCTGCTACAATTTTGAGTACTTGCTCACCCAATTTCTCTTCAAGAATTAATCTCGTTAGTCGTGTTGAAAAAAGAATATTACTTCACACAACAGACTCCGACTTTACCACGCCCATCTCCCCCCTCTCTTCCTCTGCACTCACCCCATCATCATTCGCACTTCCCGAACCCTCACCACCAGTCTTCTCGCCGCCACCGCCAAACCTAGGAGGTCGCCTCCCTCTCCGCTTCTGCATCTCTGCACTTACCTGCCGCAACCTCATTGCCTCCGCCCTCGTCACCCACAAATAAACTTCAACACCCACCGCAGTAAGCAACAAAGCCAACGCACCCCCCGGCGTAAACGTTACCTCCAAGGCCGCACTAGTGCGCGCCTTATCCGACCCAAGCTCACCTCTAACAGGCACAAGGCCATCCGCAGCCTCCAACAGCGCCGCATTCACAGGCATACAAATGGGGAACTCGGCATGCAGCTTCGTTTCATTGTTACTGTACACGTACAACAGCTGCGAGCACGACATTAGCGCATGCCGTGCTGCGGTTGGCCAGCGCGATACGATTGCTGCTACCATGGCTTGAATCAGCCGCAGTGGGATTATGAAGCCGCAGTAGAACCATGTGCGGAGCATCCAGGCGCGGTGTTGGTCGAGTTGCAGGTGCCTGATGTTGTAGATTGCTAGGGTAAATGTTATCGTTGTGCCGACGGCAATGGCGCCGACGAGGGCTTGCGTGATCAGGTCTCCTAGAGGCACGAAATGTCAGATACGAAGCGTGAGAGAGCAATGCGGGAGCGGAACGGGAGGCTTGGAATGACGAGAAGGAAGTAGTGAGACGCCTTATGGATGTTGGAGGCGTCGAAAAAGAACGTCACATTCCAACGGATTTGAGCAGAAAGGCGTCCCTCCAATCTATTCTCGATATCGTCATGGTCGTCGACGTCGTTGTCGTACTCACCAATCCATCCCTCTCCACACCGCTGCATCTCAGGAAAAAAAAACCAAAAACATATGGAGTACATACCTCCCATAGCCACATCCGCCAACATCGCGGCCCCCACATTCCCCACCACCATCAGCGTAACAGCCACATATCCTGCAATCCGGTGATACAGAATCCACCTGTGCCGTATCGCCGGCACAAACTGCGCCACAGCGAGTAGCCCAGCCGGAAAGGTAGCGAACAGATGCAGCCACATGGCCACCTTGTAACGTGCATGCTGCGAGATCCAGTAACAAGCCGAAGGGACCCCAGTCGCCGAGTCGTCGTCTGGGAAAACGGACGGGCAGAAGCGGCCCGTCAGATTGACATTTTGAATCCGTGCGAGTACGAAGCCAGTCATGGCTCCGCCAAAGATTACCCCTAGGGTGCGTATTAGGTACCTTCTTAGCGTACATTATCCGTGTAGTAGTTTTGTGTTGGCTCTTCTGTAAGCATGTAGGTAGCTCGGTACATAGGTAGGTATTCTGATAGAAGACTACCCTGCTACATGCCCTGCTCCCCTGCATCGTTGCGTCCGTGCGTTACATAGAATGTGTGCTCCTGTCATACATAGTACGGACGAGTCATGGGTAATAGGGTTTAAGGATTCAGGGATCCAGATAAGAGGCAGTGCGGAGTCTTACATACAGAGTACGAAGTTGTAGCCTTTTGTGAAGCCCAGCGGGTTGTAGACCTTCCTAGCTTGGCGGACGAAGGTGTTGGGTGGAGTTCTGTGTTTGTGGTGGTGTGGTTCTGACGATGATGACATGTTGACTTGTTGGGCGGCGATCGGTCTGGAGTTTTGGCGTTTGAGCTGATGGTCTTGTCGTTGTGGTTCCCCGTCTTAAATAGGCATTGTAGCTCCCGAACGTTGCTTTTACTAGTCGTTTTGGGAAGGGTGGTTAGTTTCCTGTGCGAAGTGATGATGGGCTAGTAGTGGTTGGATACGAAGGAGTTATTATGGGCCTTATTTGGTAGGAGCGGGTATACGTGGCTTAGACTCAGACTTGGGTTATGATGCGTGGAATCTTGATCACTTTGTTGGGATTCTTTTTGGTTCTGGTTGACAGTGAGTGGAGTGGGAGATGAGAAGTTGAGATAATTGCAATTGAGATCGTAATGTCTAGTCTACTGCTTGAATGTAGCTGTTTGCACTCTGCGGCCAATCGGGTGCACCAGCTTGAAGAAGAAAAAGTAGATGGAAACCACCAACTTCACAAAGAGCAAGGCAAAAAGGTTCAACTCGTCACTCATGGACCGTACCACCCACTTGTCGATGATGGTTCTTGGCGAACCGTTGGTGAACAGCATCAACTTCATCATGTCCTCTGTCATCTTCTGGACCACGCTGATCCGCTCACACATGCCTTTTTCGTAAAGACTTATCTCCTTGGAAAGAGTGTCTTTGCTCCAAGGTTTTTCCAGAGTCCTGCCAATAGCTTCGGCAAGCTCCATGGCGTCCTTCATTGCTCCATTCACTCCTTCGCCGACAAAAGGCGTCATGACGTGAGCGGCGTCTCCAAGGATGGTGATTCCAGGCTTGCTTTCCCAAGTCATACCAACCGGAAGCATGACTAGTGATCTAGGCCATACGGAAACCCCGTCCGATGCCACAATCAATTCTCTCACCTCAGGCGCCCAATCTTTAAACTCGGTCAACAATGCTGACTTGACAGCCTTCGCATCCTTAACGCTGTAGGGTGACTCTTGCATCCAATTCTCGTTCTTCACCGCCCATACAGATACGTAAATGGATCCGTCGCCTAATTGCTGACCCATGACGACCTTGCCATCTGAGAAGGAGAAAAACGAGCCGCCATTGACCATCTTGTGCAGTAATGGTCGTTTTGTGGCTGCCTCTGGGATCACCAAGTTGAATCCTCCCACACCGGAATAGAAAGGTGCTTGCATAGTCAGACGTTGGCGAACGACGCTGTAAGCACCATCTGCGCCCACAATAAGATCATATCCAGTCTCTGTACTTCCGTCTTTGAAATGAAGGGTCCGGTCATCTTGACCCACTCTTTGAAGCGCCTTGCCCCACCGGACAATGCTTTGAGGAAGTGCATCCAGCAGTATCTTTCTTAATTGGATACGATCGACTTCCGGCTTTCCAAGTGCAAAAGGTGCCAGCCAGCCTGGGTCGCTAGAGCTCGGCAGAGTGAGATAAGGCGTCATGTGTTTGTCACGGATAGCCATGGCATCACCGTCGAAGCGAGCAACAGACATAAACTTTTCGTAAAGGTGAGCCGCCTTTAAGGCCGCTAAACCCGTGGCCTCGTGCAGATCGAGGGTACCGCCCTGATCGCGATCAGAGAGGGCCGTTTCTCGCTCGAAAATGGTAATGTTGGCTTCAGGGAGGCGGCCAGAGAGAAGCAGTAATCGAGCCAGAATACAGCCGGCGGGACCAGCACCAATAATGGCGATGCGTGGAGCATCCTGTGGTGACGACATGGCGAGAACGGAGGCGGTCTGATTACGAATTGGACAGTGATTCTGAGGCGATGGTGTAATGTGGTGATGGCCCTGGTTAGCCTAAGAAAGCTCGCATTTTATCCCTTTCAGCTTCGTATCGTGGTCCCAGCGTTGGTGTTTTGTGGTCTGTTCTACGTTGCATATCGAAGGCGTTCCTTGTCAGCAACAAGGTGATGCAGGCGGTGAACATCTTCCCAGCGTGGTGTGAAAGACCAACAAGGCAAAGGAATGGCGGAGCGAATGAACGTGCTGCAGTTTCGCGGGTTGGGAACTGGCTCGTATTTTATCGTACGCAAGGGCTTATGGAAAGAACGCCATGGTCGGGGACGGAGTATCTCGAAGCGTATTAAGTCTTACCTATAAGGAGGAAAAGAGGTCAAGTTGCTTGGAATGTACTGGTTGTCCCGTAGTGAGAGCGTCGAACGGGGTTGTTGTTGTCCCTTCTCCGAACGCCATATGCCGGATCGGGCTTAGCGCTATCGGTGTTCTGCAACTCAACGCCCTTCCCCCGCTTATTTTCTTACAATGCGATTTTACCCTTCATACATGTTTAATCTATGCTTGTCTAATCGGAGGATCTTGAGCCCCTGCGGACAGATAGTGGCCGAAGCAAAGGGTCGGGCCGCCAGCCACTCCAGGCGGCCAGGAGTAAGCAAGGAGGAGCAGGTGCCAACTGCTACTACTTTCTCAAAGTCACCTCTATTCCTGTTGCCCTCTCTTTTCGTGTTCTAGTCCGTACGCTTGCAATTCACCATGGATCGACAACCAGTCCCAAAGGAGCTGGAGGCGCTCCCTGATGTAGACACTACTACGCCGGGACACACTACAGGAGCATCAACACCAACTGAGCAAGAATTCAAACCAAACCTCCAGTTTTGGCTTGCTTTCGCTCCAATAGCCGTTCTGGCTATGATGGTGTCGCTGGATGGCACCTCCGTCTCAGTTGCTCTGCCAGTAAGTGAACTATTCTTCGTTCATCTCCGCCGTACTGATCTTGCTTCCCCTACTATTAGATTATGGCTGAAAGTCTTCGAGGCTCGACAATAGAGGCTTTCTGGACAGGGACCAGTTTCCTATTGAGCTCTGCCGTCTTTCAGCTCCCCATCGGGGCACTGTCGGAGATCTTCGGTCGTGTTTACACCCTCTGTTCATGCATCGTCTTTTTCCTCGTCGGCATCATTGTCTCTGGCGTTGCCAATAACTTCACCACCATGCTGGTTGGGAGAACATTGCAAGGTGTGGGTGGAGGAGGCCTTATCCTCCTCAACGATATCATCATCACCGATCTCGTACCTATGCGCCAACGAGGTGCCTACTTTGGCATGATAGGAGGGGTTTGGGCTTTTGGTAGTGTGACTGGACCTGTCATTGGCGGCGCTCTCGCATACAAAGCTTCATGGGTAATACCCACCAATGATTTTTTTTCAAGTGCGTTTACAGGCACTAATGAGTTACAGAGATGGCTTTTCTGGATAAACATTCCCTTCGCAGCAATCTCGTTGCTAATGGTTCCAATCTTCCTGCGACTGAAACGAACGCCTGGCTCCATCATTGAAAAGTTAAAGCGAATAGACTGGTTCGGAAGCTTTCTCTTCGTCGGTGCATCTACCTGCTTTCTCGTACCATTGACCTGGGGAGGTATCCAATACGCATGGGAATCATGGCGCACCCTTTTCCCACTTATCCTCGGCGCCGTGTCCATCCTTGCGTTCTGCTTGTACGAAAAGCTTATTCCGCGTGAACCAATCATCCGACTGGAGTTACTGAAAGACTACAACTTGGCCTTTTCTCTCGTAGCGGGAGTCATCAATGCTGCGGTTGTCTACGGCCTTCTATATTTCATCCCTCTCTACTTCGAAGCAACCAAAGATTACAATCCTATTGTTGCTGGTCTCGCTCTTTTCCCATCAACTTTTATAGTTGCCCCCATGTCTATCGTATCAGGCCTGATCATCACCAAAACAGGCGACTTCCGAGTCGTTACTTGGATCGGATGGGTAGTTTCTACTCTTGGCCTCGGGGTCATGATTCTGCTAGACGTTGACACCTCTGTGGTGAAGTGGGTCTTTATGACACTCACCACTGGCATCGGCCTCGGCCTACTCTACACCTCTCTGGCTATCATAAACCAGGCCACTGCCTCGGACGAGGACATGCCTTTCGCAATCAGCCTGTTCATATTCGCCCGTTGTATGGGACAGTGCCTCGGCGTCGCCATTTCAGGCACCATCTTCCAAAATCAAATGAGGCAGAATCTGCTTAACACATCAACCCTTGCTGACCGCGCTGTCGAGTATTCGCGCGACGCTTCAAGCATTGTCGCAGTTTTACGAACCATGCCGAACGATCAGACCAAAGCCGATCTCATACAAGCGTACGCGGATTCCTTGAAAATCGTATGGGCTGTGTTTTGTGCCTTGAGTGGTGTCTTGATGATAGCAAGCTTTTTCGTCAAACAGGTCAGCCTGGACCGCGAGCATCAGACTAAACAGGGGTTGGAGACGAGTGAGAAGGCTGAGCAGTAGTTTGTATTCTATAAACGTAGCGATGGAATTGAGGCTGTAATCAGCCGATATTGCGGATGTTTCTTGGGGATAACTAGAGCGAGCGGGCGATATTAGGTGGTAGCTACTCGGGATAATGATAATCTTTCAAATGTTGCATTGTAGATGTTGATTCCGTGAAGAATTGTAATGTGATTAGTTGAAATTGATTCTCTTCTATGAGAGTCTACCTGTGTAGCTCTTATCAGGTCTTCCCAGAGGTATAGATATGTGTTAAGCTACAGTATTACAGCGCTTTACAATTGCCCTAAAAGCTTCCTAGTAACTACTAGTGCTCTACGTATTCTTACCTAATATTTCCGTGTAGAGCAGAAAATTTACACAGTAGATAGTTACATATCTCCTCAAGAGTTCTGGTCTTTTACCTTCTTCTTTTTCCTTAGTAGCTTTGATAGGGAGGAACTGTTCTAGAATTTTCCATAATGAGAAATAGGCGCTTCTTCACCAAGTAACTTAGAGAAAAAGTATATTCTCTCTTGCTTAGGATTGCAGGTTTTAGATACACCTCAAGTAGATTTGATGGCTGTTAGACTTGTAATGTGGCCCAGCGCTCAAGTTAATATTAGGCATGGTCAAGGTGGGTACTTTGCGCACACATCTACGCGCAAAGCCAGGACATTGTGGTAGGTTTTTCAAAAGATGAAGCGAAATATACATACAAGGACTCTGAATGACGCGCATACATCGTGGCTTCTTAGAAGTAGTCTAGTTGATTTTGTACAGAGCCGAATTGATGACGATGGCTGTAATCCCTGTAATGTGTGTGGTCATCTCTCGCAAGCTTGTAGAAAAGCTTCTGTCCAATATTAGAAGCTTATTGTCGTGTTAAGCTCTATCTTCAAGAGTTTTTTTAAACGACAATTCATCTGTTACTCACGCTCTTTGAATCGGTCTTTCTTAAGACATCGTCACATCAATGCCAAATAATCGCTCATGCGCTAGGTGTGACGCTATTTTCACATCTGAGAACGAAATTGTGGAAGGCCATTATGTTGATGGTACATATTCTATCAAAGCAGCTACATCAGGCTGCTATTTTTGAACATGGGCCCGGAGGGCGCATCAATGGCCCGCACTAGATGGAGACTACGTGCATCAACCTGTTCACCATACTACATACAAGTTTGCTCTTATGAATGACAGTAGCTGCACCCCTTTCTCTGTGTATATGAAACAGAGCCCTCCCCTCCAAGTCATTGCCGGCTTCAGGGTTGGAGAGCAACTCTGAAGGTGAGTCACCTTAGTGTGTATATCCTAACTAAGCAAAGTTCTAGATTAACTCTCGAGCCGCGTTCAAACTGCGCTGAAACTCTCCATAAGGGTAGTAGAACGTGTTCAGTTGGCAACAGAGTGGCTGTCAAAATGCAGTCTAGACCATATCGAGTGTCGGGGGTCTATTTGGATAAAGTAGGTTCTCTTATTTGAACTGATCTTCCACTATCTCACCGGGCTAAATAGCCCTAGAAATCAGGCTATATGATCTTGTACCGCATTGTTAGCCATCATAGTCGCCGCCATCTCACATATCAGTCAGGTCATCTTCCTGCTCTGACTGGTATTCCTTCCAAGTTTGAGGCCCTTTGGAAAGATACATACCTTTATGGTTTGTGGAGTGAATAAGATCTCTACCGCGGCATATTATCTATAGAATTGAGTGTTTTCCTCATACTATACTATAGATCGTTTTTACCTTCAGTACTACTAGCGTGGATCCAGCGTATATAGCCAGCTCTTACCCCTATACTAATACAACAACCTTTTACGCACTTCTGAGTCTATTGCATACTACACGGGTCTTTACATAGACCAACGTTGAAAGATTCACCTAGCTGGTCATGGTCCTCTCTGCATATAAGCGTTGATTGGATTTTTGCATGTGGGACAATGAAACCATCAACTAATGCACGATTGATACATCTGAACTACTCCAAACAAGGGCCTTGCAGTTCAGGGGGATGCTCATCTCGCCCCTTCTCGAAGAGTGTAGATGGTCGAATGTCTACAATTGTACATTACAAATAATTGATGACCATGGATGTGGGATTAATCTTTATTTCTACGGGTCGGTTTACTTAATTCTCTACGAACAAGGAGATTCTTTCGTTCACGATATCGGTGTCGATAGCACTTTTTACAGGGCAATCCATCATGCTGCCACTGTCTTTGTACCCATAATCCGTCGCAAACTTTCACATACAGACGATGTGGGGATTAGAAGCGGGCGTATGGTTAAGGGGCTCCTACTTCATGCACAACCTGGACTGCAGCAAGGTACATACAGAGGAGTAGGCTTTGGGGAAATCTTACTGAATGGCGATCGAAAAATGGATCTTAACATTGCAATCGCTCAGCTACAAGTTTATCAGAAGCCTCTTGAATCTCAGTACTTTCACGATACAAATGGTCACTTTAAATACAAATTCACGGTTATATGAACTCAGCGGCACCCCATTGGCACTGTAGTATGTATCTACGGAGGATGATTCGTTAGTCAGACTAACCTAGCCAAAACAGAGACTCGGCATCTTCGATATTACTACTAGAACGAAAGGTGAAGCTAACATTTTAATAATAGCTTCTTGGGGGGTTTTTTTCAGTCCCATTACTTCCTAATCTTTGTTGATCATGGGGAATTACGTTAGTATTGTGTTAAATGTCAAGAAAACAAACATATCACGTGATTATATCACCTATAAAGCACCCAACTCTAATCGATCATATAATCGTTCAATTCTTTGATTAGTGAGTTGATACGCGTACAGCCTCGGTTATTTCGTGGCCAACTGAACATTCAGATACAAGAATTGACAACTTCATGCTGAGGTCTTCCCATATGCTAAAAAAATATTACTCATCCTCGACGTCGCAGAAGAATGCGACTGGTAGAAATGCATGTTAGCCACTTAGAGGCTAACGTGAAGGTCGCCAAGACTTGGAGGGAATCCACCTTCATGGCACTTGTTCCATAGCCTTATCAGGAGTATGAATATCAAATTCAGTGGCAAAACTCGCGACAGTGGGATAGTTCAGAACTAACTTTGAAGCTGACAGTTAATGCAGACAAGAAATATACAGACGTGATGAAGCATTAACAACACATATGTGTATAAAAATACGTAGAGGAAGGTAATTGTTCATGAGATAGTATTCTCTGTAGAAATCATAAGGTGACAGTGACGGTGATGAAAAAGAGATTCCGTAAAATGAACTAATATCTCAATTGAATGCTATATCAGCTTTAAAATTTCCATCATGCTACGAACCGTACTTATTGTGCAATTTCCTCCACCGACTACAATTTGCTAGCGTACCCGCCGACCTCTTTCGTGAAGTAGACTTTCATTGGAGCTGCAAGCAGATCTTCTTTCTTGAACGTTCGTCCCAGGTTCTTGAAGTCTTCGCTCCCACCGTGCACCTGGAGTGAAGCTTGGTCCTTGTATCTAAACACAAACTTCAATTCAAAGCCTGGGATAAATGAAAAGGGATTTGCGCGTACGTTTCAAGTATTACAAAGGTGGGCGCATCACCCTTTGTTTCGCGATTGATCTGGTATCGCAACGTTCCCGGCTCCTTTGCTTTCACTCCTGCTGCTGCAGTCCGGAGAATTTCTTCGACCTATAGGGTTCAGCGCTTTAGCATAGTGATTAGACTGAGAATTCGTACTCGGTCGGCTTTCCCCGGCTTCGGATAGATGAGCGCGACGATGTCGAATGGCATTTTGGGCGGTTGCGGGTGATATGAGCTGTCAATAGTTCTTCTCAAATAAATATCGGAACAGAAATTGCAGGAACAAAGCGTGAAGTTGATGATGCCAGAGGATGGATGGAGAGGAGTCGTGGAGGATGAGCAAGTGGAGCTCTGAGACTTGCCGAGGTACAAATTATACTACGGTACTGCTATGTCGTCATTGGCCAGCTTATTTCTAGCATAACCCTTACATTTCTTACTGATATTCATGATATAATCGACACATTTCATAGTTTTATAAATCAGATAAAGCTTCATAGAGACGAACACCTGCCTTTTCAAACTTCACCTGCGCCATCCTCAACTCCAGCGCCTCCCCATCAAACACCACGTACGCGTTCCGCATCAACACGGCCCCCACCAAGACCACGAAATTACCATCCCAGGGAATTACGCCCAGATAGCACAGTTCACCACCATCCTTATCCCTCACTTCCCCCACAGATGCCGGCGTCCCAAACCGGTAAATGACTTCACGATATGGCATACGAATACTTGGGCCAGTCTGCCCATCGCGACCGGCAAAACCCCATTCCAGATAATCAGCTGACGAGCGGAGAGCACAGGAAACGTATGAGGCGTTGGCCAAGGGATGCATAGTGGCATTCAATGGAGCAGCGATGGCGTTGTACAGTGAAGACGGCATGTACATGTTTGGTGACCCTGTATCCACAGTCGCAACCAAACTCCAATCAGGCGCCGTAAGATTTTCCACTGCTCCAGTCTCACCATCAACCCGCATCACCGTCTTCAAAGTAACACTCCACCCAGTGAACAGCTGCTTCGGCCCCTCAAGCAACAACGGCGTACTCTTCAGCTCACCCTCATACTTTGAGTCGTCTACTCCGCCGAGAAGTAGGGACCCTGTCGTCGCATCTTGACTATTCAACCATATGCTATACAGCTTCTTTTCAATCAAACCTCCCTCGTACAGATGCAACCATACTGGTAACGGAGCTTTGTCCGCATCATGGTAAACTGGACCCCATGGATTGTTATACGCGCTCGTACTGAGCTTGCTTCCCATTCCCAGGATGCCCCAATGGCCCGCTTGGAAACTTAGTGGAGCGACTTTGACGAGTGCGAAGGACTGATTTGCAAGATGGACGCCGCCAATTCTAATCGTGTCGTTGTAGTAATCGCCCAACATGATGTTGTCAGGTGTAAGACCGAAAGATGCGTTATATGGGATGTGGATGTCGATTGCAGTCGACGAGGCGGTTGGGTCCCAAGTTCCTGGGGGACAGTTGGGAGCGCATGCCGGTGATGTGTTAGAGGGAAGCCAAAGGTCTGCAGAGCCAGAGTCGAGAAGGACTGAGAAGGTTTGGGGAGGGATGCCAGCTGTGATGTTGACAAGGTGACGCTGTGAAGAATTAGTGGGATGGTGCGGGGAGGGATGAAAAGCCATAGCGGACTTGGTGCGGGAAGTCATTGTAGACTGGGAGGTCCAGAGCGCGAGCTGCAAGGCTGTCACGATGATGCAGGGGATCGTTTTCGAGCTCGATGATCTGAAAGTCGAGTTTGATACTCTTGCTGAAAGCTACTGCGCTGAACAAAAGGATAGAGAGCAGCGCCGACATCTTCCTTTCTCAGCACTTCAACACTGCACAATCATAACCTTGGAACGGAAATGAGAGAAATTTCGGTCGCCGTCCCCCAGAAGGCTGTATATAAAATCGTTGGGTTGGATCAGAATTTGGGTAGTTTTATCGCCTTCCTTATTCGCTCATGGTGGCTTGAAGCTGCTCTTTAGATCCCGTGGCCGCCTAACCTTCAATGTTGCACGAGGCACTCGAAAATGTGGAAGATATTACGAATCCGTATATGCGTAAGCGTACGCCTTACCAGGTTTCTTTGTGTTGAAGCCAAAATCCCAGATCGTAATAGTGTCTGCTTGACTATTCAAACCTGATGCCTTTATTAGACTTGTACTGTATGCATTATCGTTGAAGAGATAAGTTTTGTTCCACGGGAGAATGACTTATTTATCGATTATCTTTCAAATACAAGGCGATAATCAGCTAGGGAATAGCCCTCATAGTACCATCTGCTGGCATTTCCTAGGTTGGGGCCATTCTAGCATTTATAGAAAACCCTGTTGCTCGTCTTGGGGAAATCTGTAATATCTTTTGGCTAGACCAAAGCTGTTAGAGATTTACCCTAACGTGCCCAATACATTCGTGACTATGAACGTGTATATTCGGCTGAAGATTTAATTCTATTATGGTACAATTATCTCAAGAAAAGCGTCTAGGCGAACGTAGAAGATTTTTGTATGGCTAGCCCTATTCGACATAAGGAGAAATTCATCATCCAAATCTAGATTTTCTTTTTTATCTATCCCTCGTCTCGTATCCCTTTTTAGGGGTGTCAGCTTAATTCTGTCTCCAATTTGTACCACATCTCCTAAAGCCTTTTATATAAAATCCAATTAGTGCTGCTCTAGCTTTCCATTCGTAGCATTATAATCCAGCTTCATATTCGCATATTTAAGCTCACAGACACGTCGCCTTTCTAAGTTCTTTCTTCCGTAGATCTTGGAAAGAGACGGTACAGTCAACACCTAGCACGGATGCCCAGCGTCAAATGGATAGTACGTCTTTTAGGATGGCCTTTTATACGACAATAAGGGACGTGTCATCGATTTGACACTAGGCATCCGAGCCGGGGTGTTGAATATATGTAGCGCTTGTTCTCAACCGGTTCCACCGACGTCATCGACTTTCGTTCAAGATAAACTACCACAACGCCACGCGTGCTCTTCGCCAACGCTAACTCTTCTTCGCTCGACGCACCTGCTGTTAACATAAAGCCGGAGATAGCATAGTCGCGGGTTTGGACATTAACACAAGATATCTCTTTTGTATAAGAATTGTGTACTCAATTGGCCCTGATCCGCCGTCTCAATCGCCTGGCAAACTGGCTTGGAACCCAGGAGATCCGAATCGAGTCATCAACGAGAATTACCATTTACCAACGCGCCTCTTACCATCACGAACTACAATGAAGAGGGGAGCCCTAGATTCATTCTTCCAACCCACAATCCCCAAAAAGCCAAAATACGAACCCAACCTAGAAAAGGATGACTACCCGTCCTACCCCTTCGCAATCCCCCACCTCCCACACCAACTCACACAACAACTTCACCTCGCCCCCGCAAAGGAAGCAAAACTTGTGAACCATGAAGCGGACCTCGACATGGTATACTACGCTCCTTATATAGCCCCCAGTATCGCCCCAGCCATGTTCGACTTCCTCCGTCGAGAACTCTTTTACCAGCGCGTACAATACAGTATTAAGCGTGGCACGGTATCTACACAAGTAACCACACCGCGATTTACCACGGTATTCGGCGTAGATGCTACATCATACTTCGACGACCGCACCAAAAGCACTCTCATGGATACAACAACCAAGCAACCCGTCGGAAAATCGAAATACAAATGCATGCCGCGACCGATCCCGCAATGTCTCGATTCCCTGCGGCAGGAGGTGGAGCGATCGACGGGCGAAACATTCAATTTCTGCCTTGTGAATTACTACGCTGATGGGAAGGACAGCATATCTTACCATTCCGATGATGAGGCGTTTCTTGGGCCGCAGCCGACGATTGCTTCGTTGTCGTTGGGTGCGCGACGCGACTTTTTGATGAAGCGAAAGCCACTGCCGCCTGTTGCGCCTCCGGTTGCTGGAACTACTATTACTAACACCACAACTATCACCTCCACCGCAGCCGAAGTCACCAGGCCGGAACCCAAGCCTGTGAAGTTGGTTTTGAGCAGTGGTGATATGGTGGTGATGCGAGGGAAGACACAGAGTTGTTGGATGCATAGTGTGCCGAAGCGAGCGGGGGATGAGGCGGGGAAGGGGAGGATCAACGTTACGTTTCGAAAGGCGGTGGTAAAGGAAGGGACAGAGAATTACTATCGGTTCAATGTTGGGGATGGGGGGGTTTATCGGTGGAGTGAGGAAAGGAGGGAGATGGTGTCATCGACGAAGGAGGACGAGGTTGCAGGGTGAGACTTTCCCGGCGGGTTTAGTTTAGGGGGAGGGGATATAGGAGTTGGAATGTGATTGTGTATACCTAAGTACTCTGTGTTGTGCCTGTGAGGTTGTTGGTCGTCAATTGGATGGGTTTTGGTAGCGTAGTTGGTTGAATGATGTGTTCGGAATCCCCAATCCGCTTTGTATATTCCGCAAAGTGTCTCCATATGCTACACGCACATCAGCTTGAACTGAGTCCTCCAGCTATACCCCGTACGAAGTAGTCTACCACGTATCCAATCCAACGTTGGTAAGGGCAGCGATGAAGTAAGCGGCTTGTGCGCCGGATCCGCCCCAAATCACCAGTCTGTGGCTTCCAGCACTGCCTAGGGCGCGTTCAACGAGGCTGCAGGGATGGAAAGAGAATAGATGTGCAATACCGTGTGAGTCATTCAGGCATCGTCACTGTAGTGCGATTAGTCAGATGGAGGAGATGCATGAAGAAGGATGGGAGCCATATAGGAAGAGGCGCTTGGCGGTCTAGTTATCTATTCGCGTGGTGATGACATGCGGAATTTGAATGCCTGGCCCGTCTCTCTTTCGCCCTTCTTCCCCTCACGATCAATTGCTTGCCAGCGCCGTGTGCCACGAAAGAAGCCTGCCGCACCGAAACCCTACGATAGTGCCGCGTGTTCGATCCATCCTACGACACTGACTGAACAGCTGGCCGCAGTACGGAGTAACTGGCTGCTCGTCCCAAGCTATCGCAACAAGTTCCGCCTCGTCTGTTCTGTGTGTTCCTCGTGCTCTGCTCTGCTCTGTTCATCCTCTGGAGTCTGCCCTTCACGACGCGGCTTTGCGCCTATTCTTTGTGTCTGGACGCGACGCGCGCCATTACGGAAATTGCTTCGGCCTTCTGCGTGTCGGTCAGGCGTGCGGATACCTACAGGCGAGGATACTTAGCTACGAGGAAGACGAAGTCGCGACGTCACTGCGAGAAGAAGGACACGGGAGACGACGCAGAGGACCAGCACACAGCCATCATTCCTCTTGAAACAAGACCCAGAGAGTCAGCGTCTGGCCGCTGGAGTTAGGCCGCTCTTCCGCGATATAAAACCGCGTCAGCCGTCTTTCAAGAGCCAACAATTGCGTACTTCTCCGCCTTGTAGCCCCCCCCCCTCTCTCTCTCTTTTGCGCGTTGCAGCATCGCAACTTCGAATTACCGTGCCGCCAGCGCATTCGCCAGTCAGCCAGCTTCCTTAACCCCGAGAGATTCGCCGAGAAGTAGCGTCACGACTGCAAGCTTGTCGCGGGCTTCAAATCTCAAATCAGTCAAACTCTCAATTATGACACCCACT
Organism: Helminthosporium solani; assembly: GCA_022560085.1. Classification (NCBI taxonomy): domain Eukaryota; kingdom Fungi; phylum Ascomycota; class Dothideomycetes; order Pleosporales; family Massarinaceae; genus Helminthosporium; species Helminthosporium solani. The sequence continues at coordinate 5,405 of JAFISD010000265.1, read as the reverse complement.
CCCCCCTCTACGGCCTCGTCCAACTCGGGCCAATCGCCGCCAGACCCGCAGTTCCGTGTGGTTCGCAAGCGCAACCGCGTTCCCCTCTCCTGTGGGCCCTGCAGGCATCGAAAGTAGGCTCTTCCATCATTCCATCTGTCGCTTCAACTATGCCCTTACTCATTTGTCCGGCGAGATAGACGCTGAGTGCTGATTCTGCAGGCTGAAATGCAATCGCGGCCATCCCTGCGACAACTGCACCAAGCGCGGCGACTCGCAATCATGTACGTACGCAACTCCAGGGAACCGCAAGAAGAGCGGCGTGTCTGCTGGCTCCGCGACCTCTCCAGATGACATGCAAAACCGCATTGACCGCCTCGAAGGACTTGTTCTTTCCTTGATGACCAACGGCGCCCAGAGCGCAGGGCCTGCCGCTGCCCAGGCCGCTATCGCGAACAGCATGAGCAACGGCTCCGATGACCACCGCTTCGACATGGCCAATGGCCCCGAGTCAATACCCGAGGAGGACGCCGGCGACGAGAGCGAGGTTGAGCACGTCACCAAGTCCATCGGCGTCATGAAGGTCGATAACAATCGCGCCATCTTTGCCTCGGAAGCCCACTGGTACGCCATCCTGGGAGAAATCTCCGAGGTCAAGAACTACTTTAGCGAGCACAAGAAGCAATACGAGGACCAGCTAAAGCGCTACAAGGCAACGCACGAGGACGACAACAATCTGGGTACCGCCTTTTTGTTCGGCGGTCAGACGCCATTGTCAGCCGCCGAGCTCCTCTCGCGATTGCCACCGAAAGCCACCGTCGACATACTTGTTTCCCGATACTTCAACACGTACGACCCGGGGATTCACATTATACACGGGCCTACGTTCCAGAAGCAGTACGACAAGCACTGGCTGAACCCCAGTGAGACAACCGTCATCTGGTTGGGTCTGGTGTATGCAATGATGTGCATTGCCCTGCAGTCGTATACACGGGCGGGCGACGAACCCCCAGAATATCGGGGTCAGTCGTGGGCAATGTCGGGCGAGTATCGCAACCTGACGGCGCAATGCCTGGCAGCTGCAGACATTACCTCGCCTATCACGTACATGCTCGAAGCCATCATCCTGCACGTTTACGCCGACTATGCTCGGAGCCGAGATTCACAGGCCGGTATTCTCGTCAGCACCGGCATCATCGTACGCCTTGCCATGAGAATGGGACTTCACCGTGATTCGGCCCCCTATCCTGGCATCACCGTCTTCCAGGGCGAGATGCGCCGACGGGTGTGGGCCGCCATTCGCTCCATGGATCTTTTGTTCTCTGCACAAGCGGGGCTACCGCCCGTGGTCAGGCCAAGGGATACGAACAGCGAGATTCCACGGAATATCTACGACGACGAGCTTTTCGAAGACATGAAGGTGCTCCCACCATCGCGACCTGAAGAGGACGCAACGCCCACGCTGTTTCTGATCAACCGGACACGGTTGATCTACAAGCTCGGCGAAGCGGTCGAACTAACTGAATCACTTACGTGCGCTTCTTATGAAGACGTTATGAAGCTCGATACGCAAACGCGGGAGCTATACGACATGATATCCCCACATCTCAAGATTCGTTCCATGGATGAGTCCGCGCGAGATCCTTCGACGTTGATTATGCAGCGCTTCACGCTCGATCTCATGTACCTGAAGATCATCGCCACATTGCATCGAAAGTACCTTGCGGCGTCACGGGTCAATCCGAGATTCACATACTCGCGAAGGGCGGTTATCGATGCGTCAATGTCATTGCTACAGCATCAGGCTACGTTACATCGGGAATGCCAACCCGGCGGCAGGCTACGAAGTGTCAAGTGGTTCATCTCGTCACTCACGACGGTCGACTTTTTGCTTGCAGCCATGATTATCTGCTCAGACCTCTACCACACGGCGCGCGCTGAACAACGCCAAAGTCGGACATCGCCTGGAGACTACTCATGGAACGACGAAAGACAGAATGAGATGCTAGATGCCATTGAAACGGCAGTCTGCATCTGGGATGGGCTGAAAGACGGCTCCATGGAGGCTTACAAAGCACACTCGACACTGGTCGTGATGCTGACTCAACTAAAAGAACACCACGCAACGCGAAGGCAACAGCAAGGTTTCTCCTCTACTTCTCCCACGTTCACCGCACCTGGTCCAATGGATGAGACCAACGTCGCCCCCGAGCACTCGGCTGCGATGACCCTGGGCATGCTCAGCGCAGGCGGCATGACACCGAATTCGGCCAACCTGTTCGAAACGCGATACCCGCCTTCAATGGCAAACCTTCTCAACGATACCACCCCACAACAATCGTCAGGTCTGACGCCGGGGCTCAACGGAGTAACAAGCGGTCCTGAAAACGTACCGAGTCCCTTCTCCAACCTCTTCGGCTCGGGCATCGGATTCCAGAATCCGGATCTGCCGCCCACCGACAGCATTGACTGGGTATGTATTCCAAAACCAAACCAATTCAATCCTCTTACCTTCAACTCGTACTAATACTCGATAGAATGCATGGGACTCGTATATCCAAGGCCAAAACATGGACATCACGAACTCTATTTTCCCCATGGACTTTGGCGCCACGCCCATGCAGACGGATGATGGTCCCTCTGGCAGCAGCGCCGGAGCCATGAACGGCGGGCTGTCGCATGCTCAACAGCCGTCCACGTCCAACGCGCAGAATCACGATGCGAATGCTTTTAGTGGGGATGGCGGCGTCTTCATGGGGGTTAATGGGCATAGTCCTGAGCCGAAGGCAGGGCCATCGGGGGGTGGGTATGTGATGGGGTTTGTGATGCCTAAGGCGAGTTAAGGGGGTAGGGGGTAAATGAGGTCCTGCAAAAAGCGCTGTGATATCCCACTCGTTTAGCTGCGTATTTATTTGTTTGTATGTGCCTGTACAGCTATATTCCTGAGCGTGGTGTTTGTGGCTATTGTCTCACGCGATTGGTTCTTTTGACTTGCTGAGGGAGGCGCCTGTTTGTTTGTACGAAGTAATGCGCTGGGTTGAATGAGGCTTGGCTGAGGATCAATTGCGGATGAGGGCGCGGATGCGGGGCGGGATGCAAGAGGGTGGAAAGCAGCGATGATGTCATTTATGGACTGGCTGGCTGGATGCGGCCATGGAGCAGCACGTGATATGGGATCGCACGTGATCGAGTGGTGGGGGTTCTGAGCTGGGCTGAGGCTGAGGCTGGGCTGGACCTTTGGACCCTGGATCGTCGACCTTGAATAATTATGCATCTCCTGTCATTGGACGTATTATGCATCCTACAGCGCAGTGGTGCAGTACAGTGTGCCTTTCTTACGCTGGTTCGGGGGTTTGTTGCACCGTGCGTGGGCTGAGCTTGCTCGGGGGGTGTCGAAGAGTGGAGGGGCTGAGCTTGGATGGAGGGGTGGTATGTTCGGGGGTGAGGTGGGAGCTTAACTCCCTCTAATATACCGTATATATTGAAATATTACGCTTTATATCTATTTTACTTGTGTCGTAATGGGATATGATACGGTGATTACTGTATTGGATTGTGTTGTTGGTCCACGAAGTGATGTTACTGCGATTGGGACTGGTTCCCATGATACGGTATAATACGGCACAGCTCGTACTATACGGTATGGTATGGTATGACACGAGCGAATGATATCTACCGTCATTACTTCTCGCTATACATAGCTACTCATATATTCATATAGCCAGGCGTAGGTACACATAGGCGACAGCCAACAGTACAGCCTACCTCCACTCACAACAGCATCTACCACACACCACACTACACCACACAACCCTACACACAACCCACTACATCCTACATAGAAAACACCATCGCACCAGCCCGCATCCCTCTACAACCCACCCAACCTCAACAATGTCTACCACCGACCCCCCCGCCTCCGCCCCCACCGATCCCACCACCATCGCAACCCTCAACCGCACCTCAACCGCCGCCTCCACTTCCTCCACCGCCTCCGCTTCTTTTCCCCACAAAACTTCCCCTGCAGCGGCCACCCGCACCCCCTTCATCGATACAAGCATACCCGCCGTCAACGGTGCGCCCGTGGAACTCGATGGCGTGCCAACGAGTCCGGCGGAACAGATGGTAAAGAGGAGGGGAACGGGGGAATCTGTGGCTGGCGCTTCGGCTGGGGAGGGAGAGACAAGTGCTGGCGGTGGTAGTGGTGTGACGAGGCTGCGGGGCGGAAGTGGTGGTGGTGTTAGTCTGGGGCTTGAAGAGGAGGGGGAGATTGAGAGGGAGTTTTTAGGGGAGGGAGGGGATGGTGAGGGTGTTAGGGAGGTATGTATGGTTTTAACTATTTGCAACATTTCTTTATTCTTTTTTCTTCCCTCTTTTTTCTTTTCTCTATCCTCTATTCGCTTTTTGTTCGCGTTGTTTTCTTTCCTCTCTGTGTATGCGTTTCCTCTGCGTATGCGTTACGCGCCCTTACTTGCATTAAGCGGTCTGCTGTTCCGTTGGAATTCTAGCTGACGCTTTCTGTGTGCTATAGAAGCGTGCCGCTATGCTCGCTACCCGGAGTAGAGATCCAGGCGTCATTGTCGATGTCCCTGGGGATCCTACGGCTGAGGAGGTGGAGGCTGCGAAGATGGCGGAGGGGGCTGCGACGCCGTTGGTTAGGGAGGGGCAGGAGGCAGTTAGGTGAGCGGATGGGATTTAGGGCTTGAATTTCGGTTGTTGGATACAGTTTTCTACGGGGGAAGGGATTGTAGAAGAACCGAGGTGGGTGATTAGGGGGTGGGATTTATTCACTCTATGTGCGTGAGAAATGAATGGTTTTCGGTCACCTTCAGTTTTCAACCTCGATCTACGTTTTCTCCTGCATGAGTGCTTTTTCTTTTTCTTTTCTAGATTCATTGTTTGTCATTTCCTGCTACTCTTGGGAAAGATTTTGCGTGAACCTTTTTGTGGGGGCGAACAAATTAGATGGCAATGATGATGCGGAGCGTAAAGACGTCTCTTTTGAAAGACTTGATACTTTGTCACCACTTATATTCTAATCTGTCCTTTGATTTAGTGAGATCTTGATGTGATGCACCTGGGGGAAAGCTCATTTATCCCTTGGAGTTGAATTTGAATTCCCGACGGAAATGACCAGTAGGAAAGTAGGCTGCGCCTACTAATGAAAATTATGTTCCAAAGATCTTCCCCATTATGCTAGCTCGTCTAAGTATTTCACATGAATTGGATTTAAGACCTAAAAATCTAGGATGGATTTTCCATCACCGCTTTTGACACACCATTGCGCACGAAAAACATGCAGGCTAGTTCAAAGTGCGCAGAAGACAAGATTGATTGATTGATTGATTCCTACACGGTTGCAGCCGCTTGTGCAGCTATGCCCGGTGAAGGCGGGCTTGGCGGACAGCCGACGCGGCTCGGATCAC
>JAFISD010000264.1:0-36774 GCA_022560085.1 Helminthosporium solani | reverse complement strand
GAGCCATATTGGTGGAGTTGCGACGTGTCAAAATAATTGGTGTTTCGGTGTTGATGATCGTCACGCGACTCTGATCGTCACGCGCACAGACACGGTAGTCTTATACCATACACCACTTACTTCCGTCTCCCCGTTAACCCTTGCATAGTCGCCCGTCCGTTCTTTGCACCCAACGGTCACTTCCAACAGCGCCAAGGGCATAGAAAACATCGTTTGGATCATAACTGCATTTGATACTTACAAGTCTCTTATAGTTTCCACCATAAAAGACGTTTTTCCAGTCAGGCTCGAGGAAGTTAGCCTCGTTCAGGTAGGCTGCGGGTGGATCCCCAGTTAAAACCGAGAGTCTTGGAATTAGAGTGTTGGTCAAGAATTCCTGGTTGTTGATGTTCGTTGTAAAATTCTGGTAGTCGTAAAAAGTCCCAATTACAGAGGCGATGAGAGTTTTGCGCCAGTAGGGGTTCGCAGCTACTTTGGATGCGGGAGTTTGAGAAACGTTAAGGCCTATTCCGACGAACAGGTATCCTGATTCGATAACAGATCGAACGATGGCCATGAAATCGTCAATTTTGTCTCCGATGACTGATCGTGGCAACAAGCGCCCACCGAGAATAGAGTCAGAGACATTGGTGCTAGGAAGATTCATTGTTTGGTAGCTTTGGAGAAACGTCGAAAACTGTTGCGACTGGTATTGATATGATATTCCGTAATTTTCCAAACGATCCAAAACTGGCTGGAAAAGATTATCCACCGTCTGTTTGGTCATGTTGACTCCAGTGGTGGGTGACACGATCAAGGCGCCTGGAGCAACGGTAAAGGTAATCCCCATGCCCGCGTCGACGAGTCTAGGGAGACACTGCATGAACGTCTTGACACTTTTCCAGTAAGATTCGATTCCTGTTGGGTTGCTCGGCGTAGCAAAACTTAATTTTGCGGATGTCACGAAAACTGGCGAGTGAAGCTTGACTGTCATAGATACGACAAAACCGTAAGTGGACCCCCCTCCACCCGATAATGCCCAAAAAAGATCTTGATTCGTGGTCGGGGAAGCCGTGATCAGTTGACCTGATGCAGTGAGCACCTCCCACTCAAGGACCTGGTCTGATGCAAGGCCAAATGCGGTCGCTAGTGGGCTATGTCCACCGCCCTGGGAGAATCCTCCTGCGATGCCAACGGTAGGGCAATTCCCACCTACAACGACGCCCTTACAAGAATCAGCGAACTTGTAAGCGTCGTAGACCTGGACACCTGCACCAAATTTCAAGGCTCTTCCATTGTAGTCTGACCTACTGTACGAGCTCACTAATTCAATCGCATCGAGATCCTGGGTCCAGATCGAAATTGCACCCGCGCCGGTAGATTTTCCGTTGTAATCATGTCCAGTGTTCCGTATCACAAGGCGGATGTTGTTCCTTTGAGCAAACAAAAGCGTCTTTTGTACATCAGAGACGGTCTGAGCTTTAACAGCAAAGCTCACGTAGTTGCCTAGCAAACAAGGGGATTGTCGAGGGGTAAACGGGTTGCAGCTGTTGTTTGAAAAAAGCGCAGCCATGACTGAGGATGAAGATGATAGATGTGTCGCAGGGAAAAACCACTCTGATTGGAGCTCTGCGCATTTGGATGCATCGTACACTCTAAGGTACCCTTCGTGGCATACAGATGCAATGGGCGTGGTGGGAATCAATTGGCCGCCAATAGTGTTGTTGAAGTCTCTCCATGCTGTGTCCGAGGGCCAGCATGCATCTCCAGGGAAACAATAACAACTGGCACCAGTTTGAGCGGCGGCCATCGATTGGAAGGCGCTTTGGGGTACCATGAATGGCAAAATGTCGATGAAATTCAGGATATGAAAGGCCATGGGCCTAGGTCGTGGGGCCATGAGAAACATGACAAGTGAACACCCTACTGTGTATTCTTGCCATGAAGAGTGAGGTATATCATCAATTAAAAGGTGTTTCAAGCACGTGGCAGCAAGGTGACAAGGACGGGCCCATCGCGCAGCTTCTTCACCGATCATTCACCGCTGAGGTGTCAGCGACATACGCCACCTCACTTCGAGCAATACATAGGATACGTGTGAGCCGGTGAGTTCTCTCAATACAGAATGACGCACGGCAAAATGTTGAGCGTCTGAAATTTCGGAGTTTGTGGTCAGCTTTTGATCGAAGCAACTCCCAGTTTTTAGTAAGGTGTTTCACTAAGTATCTCATGTGCGACCAAAAACCCCATTACCTTTGTTACTCAGGTACTGCCGATCATTTACAGTTCTGAGGTACAGCATATTCACCCGCAACACCAGCCCTAGCGAGTCTTTCTCCAAACATCTCAGGCTGTGTTGTATTACGTGATGACGACCACTTCTCGCGGCCGAGCTTTGAACGTATGGATGATTGTCTTTACGATTTTGATTCTTAGCACTTTTGTCGGCCGCTTCGTTGTATATCGCATGCAAAAGAGGAGGTTAAGACTGGACGACTTTCTCATAATCTTGGCTCTTGTAAGTTCAATGTTTATGCCTACGCCGATTTGCTGATTCCTGTAGTTGAGCCTTTTGGCACTGCAGATTACGACCTGGATGAGTACGTCTGTTCTATAGGCGTTGAAAAAGGCTCATGAGACTATAGCTATTCCGAGAAACCTTGGAGCGCATTACACCGACTTGACGCCGCAGCAAGCTTCCTGGCAGCACAGAGTACACATTCCACAGTCCTCGTAAGAAAATTGTCGTGATCTAACTTGAATCTCATAGATACAGTATTCCTCCGGCATTACCTGGACTCTCGCCACTGTTCTCTGCAAGGTGGCCGTCCTAGTCATGTATCTCCATATCTTCCCAAATACCTGTTAGCACCGTGCGGTATGCTATCTACGGGACTATAGGTTGTTCGATAGCGTTCGCAATTGTTTTCATTCCAATCTTCATGACAGCATGCAACCCTCCTTCGGCAGCTTGGGACCTTGATCCAATGGTCGCGTTCACCCATTGTCATCCTATTCAACGACAAGAGTTCGCTTCCGTGTCGGTCAACATGGCCCTCGATCTCGCAGTTGTCATTGTTCCGCTTCCGGCTGTATGGGATTTGAAAATGCCTACTCATAATAAAATCAAAGTCAGCTTGATGTTTAGTCTCGGGCTGGCGTGAGTTCTCCCCCTCTTTCCCAAGAAGCAAGCTGACGCGCAAGACAGAGTGGTAGGGGTATCTGCATGGCGTGTATACACCACGGTTGAGTCAACAGAGACATTGGATTGGAGTTATTTACTTCTCACTGTTGCCTTACAGAGTCATCTTGAGGTATGGCTGGGAATTTTGGCTGCAAACCTACCCATGATGAATCCCATATTCGCCAAGATGCTCCCATCGACGATCACAAGCATCAAATCTTGGATTTCAAGCTCCTTTAGTGGTTCACAAGCCTTCTCCTCAAAGCAGGAGTCCCTTGGCAGCAACGTTCCTTCAAGTAGAACACGGGGAAACTTCGCACATATTCCAGAGAATAATGGATCTATGGAAATCCCGATGATTATTATGGACGAAAATGGTATTCGGCGAGATGTCGAGGTCGACATCGTTTCGGAGCTTGATCCTAACCAATACGCTCGTCATAGGGTGGGACCTGACCAGGTGTAGCCGTACGGTTCGATAGTTCTTAGTTGCTTCTGGATAATACATGTTCAGATTAGTGCTATAAAAACTGTGCTAGATATTCACTGTACGTTAATAACGATTTTTCACTTTAACAGATGTAGTATCATGTCAGCAACACACCTCAGTGACCTGGAATAAAGTTTCATGTTATCTTCTAGCTGAAGTACCCCACTTTATGCGTGACGTTGAAATGATTGTGTACGAACTTGCAAGTTCAGCCTGGGTGAATGACAAGCCTTGCTGCACATCATGGTGGGGTGTTCGTAATGATCCTTCATAATACTTAAACCCCTCCGGGATACCTGGTTTCCTGGTATATGCTACAACCAATACGAGACTTGCAGCAAGCATAGTATCTATTCGGCCCCCGTAAGCATGATAAATCATTGCAGTTCTCAGTGCTCAGCTGAAACACAAAATCGTAGTACAGCATGGCAGCTTGGCTGCATCACAGACGTCTGACTGCACAACGCATCAGGCTAAACACATATATCTATTGCGTGGTATTACTTGTTCCATTCAGCTGTTCGATGCATGAGCCAGTGTGCATCGTACGTCGTCACCCCGCATGAGCCGTTACCTTGTGGCACAGCCTGGTGCGACCTTTTAAGGGACACTGAGCGTACACAATCCAAGAATATTCCGCTCCAAGGACGCATTTCTTTCAATCATTTCGCCTTGCGATAACCATAGCCTTCCGATTTAGCTCCGTTATGCAGCCTCCATACCCTTGTCCAACAGCCACCTGGCACAATGACACGTACTCTGCTATTGATCCTAGCAGGCCGGAACTCAGTCAGAGCGGCAAGACCGTGGTCATCACAGGTGCGGTACGTACCACAAGGCATTGAATATGCACACAATTTTATCAACCACTACTGCTAACAAAATTCAGGGCAGCGGTATTGGCCGCGAAACCGCAATTGCTTTCGCGAAGGCGGGCGCGAAGCATCTCGTACTGATAGGTCGTACGGAGGCTACACTTCAAGGCACAGTAGAGTTGATCCCAAAAGACCTGGCTATAGCCACGTCTATATTTGCCCTATCTGTCACAGATGAACCAGCAGTCCGAAAGGTTGCCGAAACTGTCGGAGTCTGGGACATCCTGATCTTGAACGCTGGCCACATCTCATCCCCAGCACCTCTCATCAAGGCGCCGCTGGAGGATTATTGGAAAGATTACGAGACAAATGTCAAAGCAGTGATTATTGCAGTCCAAGCATTTGTGCCCAATGCAAATACCAATGCAGCTATCTACGGCATCGCCGCTGGAGCTCTAGTCCTTCCACCAAAGTTTACACCCTCCATTTCTGGATATCTCACTTCCAAACTCTCTCAAGCGAAGGTTTTGGAATATCTCGCAGTTGAGAATCCTAATCTTTTCGTAGTCTCGGTGCACCCGGGGATGGTCGACACCAAGATTTTCCGTGGGTCGGGCGCCACTCCGGATCAGTTGCCAATGGACACAGGTATTTGTTCCCCAACCACAGCGATGTCGACTTCCGCTGACAAGCAATCAAGCTGTACTTCCTGCCCACTTTCTGGTCTGGCTCTCTCAACCAAAGAACAAGTTTCTCAATGGTAGACTTGTTTGGGTGAATTGGGACGTGGAGGAGCTTTCTGCCAAGGCAGAGGAGATTCAGAGCGGTGCTATGTTGACAATTGGCTATGAGGGTTGGCCTTTTGCTTCTCCCGCATAGCCAGTAATCTTGTTTCGAAAGGCTACACAGACCACTTCATAGCTAGCCGATTCAGCTCGAGAGTCAACCATTTGCGGCCTTATAACAAGGCCCTCAGACGGGGCTAATACTTGATAACAGTAATAGAAAATGGTTCAGTCTGACATGCCCCGATAGATTCAAATGCAAGTCAGCTTTCTGGGATACGTGAAGGGATCAGATTTTATCACGGACACTGAAACCTTTGGAGCGTATAGTACAATACCGTTGAACTAAGCAAATTCACATATAAACTAGGGGTTCGGATCACAAGGTCGACACTACCATAAATCTTCGATCTACAGAAATTCTCCATCACTGACAGCCATCTGTCCACGTATTTGCCACCATGACAGTATCGTCGATATTTGAACCTGTCCGAGCCTTTGGCAAAGCAGTCCGCAATCTTTGGCTTTTCACACAAGATGATTTCGCGACTTTCATCTTCCCAAACAGTATCTTCGGAGTCTGCTGTGCACTGGCCGGACCACCCTATGTTACATCTTCTCCATTATCCAAATATGCCATCGTATCTCGCATTCCCCTCGTCATTCTGTTCAACTGGACCAATCTCTTGATATTTGACCTGGCCAATCAAAGACTGTGGGAATCTGTTCAAGAAGACAAACTCAACAAGCCATGGAGACCGATACCCAGCGGCCGGATGACACGTTCCGAGGTGCGAAAAGCTATGCAGATTGCCATACCCACGGTTCTCGCATTCAACCACTACTTCCTGAACGCAGGGGCTGAAACGGCCTGCATCATAGTTGGATGCTGGGTATACAACGATCTCAAAGTCAGCGATGACAGCTGGATCCTTCGCAACGCCATTATCTCACTCGCCTTCGGTGTGTTCAATTGGAGCTCGTTGAAAGTAGCCATTGGTGGACATGGGACGTGTCTGCCTAAGATCTCCGAGTCTGGAAGCACCTGGATCTGGATCTACAGTGGAGTGATATTGACAACTATGCATGTGCAGGACATGAAGGATCAGGCCGGGGACCAAGTCCGTGGTCGCAGCACTGTGCCACTTGTTATTGGGGATGGGTTAACCCGATGGACTCTTGCCATACCGATCGCTATCTGGGGACCCATTTGTGCTTTGCATAACAAGGCAAACGTGTATTACACAGTTTTTGTGGCAGTCTTCGGGTGTTGTGTTGCAATCAGATGTTTGCGGTGCAAAGGAAAGGCACAGGACCGTTGGACATGGCAATTATGGTGTGCTTGGACCGCGATGTTATCTCTGATGCCCTTGAGCCAGCCACTGATAAACCATCTCACTTTGAACGTGTTAAGCTGAGAGAGCTAGTCTTAATGCGGTACGCGACATGTACGTTTGCCATGACAGTCAAAACTAGCACACGGCCTTGTGAACGGTGAACCAAGACTACGCGTAAAGTGTTACGCCAAATTCATAATCCAACGTATCGGAAGACAGTAAGCTTACAGCATTTAAGAAACTTAAAAAGGGTCGATCCAGGAATCTGGATCATATGCGTTGATCGTGCCCAATACATGTTCCCCATGTCACAATACGTGCAGGTCTTAACAGCCACAATTACCCACGTGTCCAGAATCCCAAACCCTGTGTAATTTACTCATTGACCGAAAGTGTTTATTCGTGAGTTTTCCGATTTTTGCACACTCTCTTTTCCGGTTGTTCGATCTTTACAATGGAGCTACTCAACGTTTGTTTCCTCCTCTCCACACTTTTTTACTCCGCTTTACCACAAGGCGTGGCGTCTGCACAGTGCCGGTGTTTCCCAGGTGATGGCTGTTGGCCAGGACTAGACGAGTGGGTCGCATTCAATGCAACGGTCGATGGAAAGCTCATCGTAACCATACCTCTCGGTAACGTCTGCCACGGCCTCACTTTCCAGGAGGAGAAATGCAAAGCATTACAGTCCACTTGGAACACCCCCGAAACCCACCTGGAGACTTCCTATTCCGTAATGGCCCTATTTTGGGCGAATCGAAGCTGCGACCCCTTTACCTCGAAGGACGATCCTTGCATTGTCGGAACGTATGTTCAGTATGCAGTCGAAGCAAAGTCCTACCCAGTTGTTCTCAAAACTATTGCGTTTGCAAGGCAACATAACATCAGAATAGTCATTAGGAATACAGGACACGATTACCTTGGGAAATCCACTGGTGCGGGGGCTTTGGGAATATGGACGCATCACCTGAAAGACTTTGATGTTGAGGAATATCATTCTAAAGTCTACTCCGGGATAGCCGTTCGGATTGGTGCCGGACTTTCTAGCTTCGAAGCTACGGCTAGGGCGCACGAAAGTAATCTAGTCGTTGTGAGTGGCAACTGTCCAACGGTCGCAATCGCAGGAGGCTATACACAAGGAGGTGGATTTGGACCTCTAACCTCGCGATATGGATTGGCAGCTGATCAAGTGCTCGAATGGGATGTTGCCACAGTTGATGGAATGTTCATCAAAGCCAGTCCAACAGAAAACCCTGACCTGTATTGGGCACTCAGTGGAGGCGGTGGAGGTACATATGGCGTAGTGTTATCCATGACCGTCAAGGCATATCCAGAGACTCGAGTTGCAGCCGCAAACTTGACCTTCACAAATACAGGAATATCGCAGGAGCAGTTCTATGATGCAGTGAAGGCATTTCACTCGTGTATCCCCGCACTATCGGATTCTGGCGTCGTCGCAATATGGGTACTCACCAGCGTGAGTTTCAGTCTAACGCCAGCGACCGCTCCAGGAATATCAAAACAAGAAGTTGATAAAATCCTGCTACCCGTAATTGAGAAACTACAATCGATGAACATATCGTACAGTAAGTCTACACAATTTCATACTCATTTCGGAGACTGACATACGCCAGCGTACGCATCACTCGACTTTCCAAACTATTTCGAAAGCTACAAAGCCATGAATCCTCCAGCTCAGACCAGCTACTTCCAAATAGGTGGCCGGATTATCTCCCGATCGACACTTATATCCAATCCAGATGGTTTGATCAGTGCGATGCGCAAGATTAATGATCTCGGTGCAGGTATTGGAGGACTTTCATTTCAGACCCCAAGAAACTCTACATCGGTTCCTTCCAACTCTGTGAATCCTGCACTACGAGATGGGATGATGAGTATTACAGTGGCAACGTAAGGCCTCCCCCCTCTTTCTCGAATCGTTAGTGATGTACCATTGTGACATAGAATATGGAACAACAACGACTGGAATCGAAACCTAGCTGATCAAGATTTGATGACAAATGTTCTGATTCCCGCTTTGGATGCAGCATCACCCGACTACCAAGCCTCATACCTGAACGAAGCAAATTTTCAAGAGCAAAATTGGCAAACTGTTTTCTATGGAACCAGTTACGATAGACTTGAGAAGATAAAGAAAAAGTATGATCCGGAGCATGTCCTTTGGGCAAGGACAGCGGTTGGGAGTGAGGCGTGGCTGGAGGAAGCAAATGGGAGGCTTTGTCGTCGAACCTAAACTGGAATTGGGCGAGGCTTTGCAATGGAATGGTGTCTGTATTATTTCTGAAGTCTAAGTGTTTTACACGCACCAAACAGCCCAATACAAGATTCCATCTGTTTACCAAGCAAAAAACCCTCACGCCAAAGGAAACGATTGGGAAAACTAGCCAAGGCCCCTAAACGGCAAAGGCAAGAAGTTGCCTTTGTGCAAAACGCAACGTGAGTTGTGCTATAGATCGATCTTACCATCAGTATTACTAGCGTGGATACAGCGTATATAGCTAGCTCTTACCCCTATACCAATACAACAACCTTTTTACACACTTCTTCATCTCTGTCTACACTAAGTTTAGCTAAGGAGGTGAGATTCATATACTCCGTACACACCTAATACGTCCCACCAAAACGGCGATCGAACGATGAAGTACCCCGTATTCCCCATCGCAAGAAAAGCATCGAGCGCCTATATCACAGCGATGTAAAAGACGTGTTTTCTTTCCCAAAAAAACGCTGGTGAAGTACGAAGTACAATGCTATCGTGACACATTCTCCTCTCACCCCCCAATCCCCCTCTCTACTCAACAAGTCCTACCCAGGCTCAACCCCAGCCTGAAAGCCACAATCCAAGAACGATCACTTACCATCTCGCAAACCACTCCCCACCCTGATACGCATCCCCACCCACACCCGCACCCACCCCCCCACCCTCCAGTCCCCCATCCACCTCCCCCATCCCCTGCATCTCGAAATCCGCAAGCAAAGAATCCCAATTCGCCCAATTCATCTGTTCGGGATTCAAGGTGTCAGCGCCTCCATTCGGGGCCGTGGTAGCGTGAAGACTGGCGGAGAAGTCGGAATCCCATTGGAATGAATCTACAGAGTTTAGATTCTGGTCTTGGTTTTGGTTTTGGTTTTGCGAAGGTGGCGGTGGTGGTGGTGGCTGCTGCGGATCGAGTTGTGCGTGGCAAAAGTCCGACTGGGAGCGTTGAACTTGCGGGAAGATAGCTGTGTCGAAGTTTCTGAATCTAGCGGGGCCTTGGGAGATGGGATCAAGGTGGGGGGTTTCTTGATGGGGTTGAGGTTTGGATGAGGCGGGAAGGAAAGAGGGAGGGGGCGAAGGAGGATGAGAGGGATGTTGTGTGAATGATCTTGAAGCATCTCGTTTGGACTTGCGGGCTCTGAGTACTTGAATGAAATACGGTTCACCCTTTGATGTTACGGACGGCCCTCTCGCTTCAACGTACTTATCCCAAGCCTTGAGCGCCAAGTTATCGATGGCGATCGGGAGTGCTGTTTTCGCCTCTTTGGCGAAGTTGGGATGGAAGTCGTAGACGAGTTGGACTTGTTTCCAGGCGTTTTCTACTTCTTTGGTTTCGTCTGTGCGGTAGCGGAGTTCGGAAAGAATGTAGATGAATCCTTTCCATTGAAAGTGGCTGGTGATGTGCCAGAGATAGCCTTGCATTTCCCTAGTTGTCAGTGCTATGTTCTGGTATTCGACGATAGAGACGGCCGTGGCGAAGAGCATATCGCGTTCGGATTCCGGCATGTCTTCTCTGCTAACGCTTTCGTTGTTTTCGCTGCTGTGCGCGATGAATCGTACCATGGCGATGACGGCTTTGACGAGGTATGTGCACATGGCGTGCCAGGTGATAGATTTGTCGCAGTATTGTAGAAATTTGCGCTGGTACATGGCTTCTAACTCGTCGATGGCTTGGTCCTTTACTTTGAGACTCGCTACGCTCGTGCTTAGTTTGGCCCATATGCCGTCGAAGCCAGGTTTGGTGTTGGCTGCCGTTCTGAAAAGGAATTCGCCGAAGTGGATGCGGATGAGGAAGAACATCATCTCTGTTGCACCCTCGTGTTCCTTCGGTGGTTCCTTCATCCCAGGAAACAGGTCGCTGTCATTAACATTGCTTGGTCGTTTGACATACGAAGCCTGCATCGTCCCGCCAGTCCCAGCAAGCTTTTCTGCAAACCCGTCTTGCATTATGATTTGCCACCATAGCCTCCTCCTCATCTCGGCCTCGAAAGGCGGAAGACCCAGTGTATCTGGGTCGCGGTGTAGACCAATACGTTGACCGATTCGCGTAGCTACTCCCGTGAGAATCCATATCACCCTTGCGTCATAGTTTTGCAGAGATGTAATGAATAGCACAAGAGCTTGGAGGACCATGAAGTCTGATGTCTTGAGGAAGTTTGCTGATATGAGGGCGTGTTGAGCTGCTGTTCTGAAGCGTTGGGCTACAATGGTTTTGGACTCGCCCATGATGGCGTAGCATTCGACTTCGCTGAGAGATTCGATGGAGACACTGTAAATGGAAAAAAGGAGTGCTTCAACATTCTTCGGCATGGCGTCGAGATTGCCAGAAGCGTTTGAGATGATGTGCTGCACGGTTGGCGTATGGAATGGTTTGAGAAGCGGATTGACGTTTTCCAGATAGACCTGCCAAAGCTTGAACACCTGTACTGCGTGTGGATGCAAGGGCCTTAGATTCGCTGCTGATCGTGGTGTTGATCCTATACATACGAGTTAGCAACTTTACCCAGAGGTACACGTTCGCTCTACATTCTTTACCACCCATCTGGTGAAGATCAAGTTCGATAGCGAATACAAAACCAAGTAGAAGAACATACCCAGCAGCAACACCGCCCCATCCTCCAATCTCGCCAAGCCCTCCGAGCTTTCCACCCTATCTTCCGACTTCCACTCATCCCCATCCTCTTCATCAGTATCCTCCAAAATCTCCTTGCTATCCCGAAACTCACTCTTCAAGCTCGTCCAAAGCGTGTTTTCAAGATATCTGCTCTTCCCATCCCCACTAACCAGTAATCCCATTTCCTCCCCCCTCCCAGCTTTCCCTCTCACCTCACATCCCTCTCTACCCAATTCCTCCGGCAAAGCAGCCTCCCCCAATTCACCCACTGCCTTGCTCCCCTCCAAAGACGTCCTTCGTTTAGCTTGAGTTAGTTTCTGCTTGACAAGCTCCTCAGGATCTACGCCTAGTTTGCGGAGCGCGTCTTCATAAAGGCGTAATCGAGCATAATTATCAAGTTCTCGGAATCCTTTTCTTCTCCTTCGCGGTGGCGGCGGGGCCTTGTACAAGCAATCTACACGGGCTTTTGTGCAGTTTGAACAGCCGCCGGGGGCTTTGTCACACTTGACTTTTCGCTGGGCACAGAGAACGCATGAGTAGGGCTTGAGGATTTGAATTGGTTGGGGGCCTTGGGCTGGTGGAGTTGTTTCCGGCGTTGACACGGATGGTGAAGCCTCGGATGTGGGTGCCATGATTAATCCTTCTCTTTTTTACTGTGCCTATCGGCTAATTCCCCACAGTTTCTGGTTCTATTGTAGGTTGTTGAAGAAGTCGTGGTGACCGTTCTTTCGTTCGTTACAGACTGAGCTGAGTCACGGTACTGCGCACATGACATGGAAATATGGTATGGTTGAGGTAAGGTGGGGAGAGGACCTCATTCGAATGAGCTCATGTAGATATGTTCATATTAGGCACCTACATAAATCGTGAAGAAAGATTGGGTGTCTTGTCAACAACATGATTTCGCCAAACCCCAACCGCCATCTACCCCGCCAAGACAATCGAAGTATTCCGTACAGTCAGCATTTAGGCCGATCAAGGGAAATTTAGGCCACCAAATCTACTTGAGACCATACATGGGTAATCACGATGATACTCCAATCAAATCAATGTCAGAAGGACGTGGAAGAAAGCTCGGATCCATTGCATCTGAATAAGCCACCCCTTCCTTTACATCCGCTCCTTTGGCGGATTTCTATGTGGTACATTAGACTGAACCAAGGAAATGTTGATGATGATAATGTTCTCAGCCTGTACAACACACAAGATGCACATAATATGCATCGCAAAATTCCAGCGCCAGAAACACACCCGATACCTCCCCGCCTATATGCAGGTCAAACTGCAGCGGCTGCTAAGCCTGTAGGCTGGAAAATACAACTAGCGCCCTCACACTCTGAATCACTCCCATCGCTACCGACATCGATTAAACCAATGAAGTAGATGAATAATCGAAGTTGGCCAGCTCATACACAACGTTACTTATGTATGCAGCTTACTCGCGCGCCACGCGCTCCTTGAGCTCGTCGAAGAAGCTCTCCATCTCCTCAGCAACGAAATCCTCAATCTTGTGTGTGAGCTTGTCGAGCTTGTTCTCCAGGTGAGAGGAGGTGCGGTCAGCAGAGGCAATGGCCCTGTCGAACTCAGCCTCGATGCTGTTCTCAATCTCAGAGATGGACGGGATGGTGACAGTCTTGGACTCCTCCTTCTTGACTGTGTATCCACCTTTGTCGACAATGTCGGAGTAGTTGGAAGAACCACCACCATTCCAGGCGAGGATGTTCTTGGTGTTGCTTGGGACGTCAGAGAGAGCACCAACGGTAGCGATAGAGATGAGGTTAGCCTTGAGCTTCTTGGGAGTGATATCGGCAACAGCGTAGGCAGAATCTTTGGCGGGCTGAAGCGAGAGCATGTAGGCCAAGAGACCAGCGATGTGGGGAGAGGCCATGGAGGTACCAGAGATGGTGTTGGTGGCGTGCTCCGAACCGATCCAGGTAGACAGGACGTTGAGACCGGGGGCGAAGATGTCATTGCACTTTCCGTAGTTGGAGAAGTAGGCACGCTCGTCAAGGAGGGTGGAGGCACCAACAGTGACGGCGTTCGCAGCAGCGGCAGGGGAGTAGTTGCAAGAGTCAGCGTTGTCATTACCGGCGGCCACGGCGAAGTGGATGCCAGCGTCAACAGCAGCGTTTACAGCGCGGTCAAGAATGTCGGATTTGCCACCGCCCAAGCTCATGTTGGCGGCAGAGCCCTTGAAGCCCTTACGCTTGCCATCCTTGGCCTTGTTGACCTGCTCCTGATGGGCCTTTGCAGCATACTCGACACCCTTTACGACATCAGACATGGTACCAGAGCCGTTGGAGCGGAGCACCTTGACGGCGTAGACGTTGGCCTTCTTGGCCACACCATACTTCTTGCCAGCAACAGTGCCGGAGCAGTGGGTGCCGTGGCCGTTGCCATCCTCGTCAGCGTCGCCCTGAGGAATGGTCTTGCCCCAGTGAGCACGACCCTCGAAGTCAACGTGCTTGTAGTTCGTGCCGGTGTCGACGACGTAGACATCGACGCCCTCACCGCCCTCGGCGGAGTAGAGGTACTTGTTCCAGGTGCCGAAGCTGAGCGAATCACGGTGGGAGATGCGGGCAAGACCCCAGGGAGCGTTCTTCTCCGTCTCGTAGTCATCCTTGTCGCCCATGGTGTGGACGATGGAGTCCTTCTCGATGAACTCGACCTGTCATGGCAAATTAGCGGTGCTCTTGCTTTGAACTTGTGATGCTACGCTCAAAACGTGGTGTTTTGGTCACGTGCTATTGCGTCTAATGGCGTAAGGTGGCAGCTGCCTGCGGAGATAAGCAGCGGGCAGTCTCCAGGCAACGTAGCCGCGTAGGGCAGTCGAGCATCACACATGCAGTTGTGGAGCAATGGAAAACGACTCCAGGTACGAAAGAATGCAGGGCGGGTTTCAATACTCACATCAGGGTGTCGCCTAATCTGCTCGAGCGTCTCATCGTCAAAGTGGCCTGAGTATCCCATCATTCCGCCGACGATGTCGTACGTGTGCTTGAGACCCTCGAAGATATCGGTCTTCAGCGGGAGCTGCGAGCGCTTGCGGAGCTCCATGCGCTCGTCGTTGCTCTTGGTGTGCACGCTCTGCACCCAGCTGTGGTGCTCCTTCGCATGTTGCTGCTTTACATGCTTCTTGAACACGACCATGTATGAGTTGGGCACCACTTCCGAGTGTACCGATGACAGGACGGGCGCGGCGTCCTTGTGAATGGTGCCGATTTGCACCATGGGCGATGCCACGGCCAGAGCCGGCAGCATGGCGAGGGTTGAATACCTCATAGTGGCGAGACTCGCGCGGCGAGCTGTGCTAACGAAGAAGAAGAAGAAGAGGAAGAGGAAGAAGAAGAGGGGGAAGAAGTGTGTTCAACAGAGTGATGATGGAGCAATACGAGAAGAGCTTTGGGGAGAGAGAGAGAGAGTGAGAGAGAGAGATAGAGAGAGATGGGAACGATGAGAGGAGAAGCTTCGTATCTGAAGCTATGGCGACGGGCGGCTGCGTTCGTTATCTACTACGCACGCTTGGACCAATCATCCGATGACGCAGCAGGTGACCTCGGGCCTTGTTCGACGCTCGCTCGCTCCCCCAGCGACAGGCCGTGAGTCCCCCCAGCCCCCCAGCCTCTCCGCCGAGACATAGCACGCCTCACTGCACTAGGCGGCGACGCAGGTACTCTCTGGACGGGAACCTTGTCCCTTGCGGTATCTATCAAGTCAACCCATTAGATATTGGGTGCATGCGTGTGTATACGTGTGTATTGCCGTCTGTTTTTGGTATATCCATCTACATAATAGATAGTGTCTTCATCGTTCTTTGAGCCATCGCCGAGGCTTGACTCCGTTGCCATCCCTCCGTATCGATATGCACCAGTCTTACCTTTTCCGGTTAGAGCTGCAACCGCACGCAACACCTCGTGAACAGCCTCACCAAATGTCAGAGTCATCAAGAGCGTGCGCGTGCGAGCCGACCGTGACTCTGGCTTATTAGTGCATTCCTCAATCGGCTCCTTTTGCTTATGGATATATGGAACAATACTCCATCCAATGTGAATCAATGCGTTGCGGAGGTAATCTACACATGGAGACGATGCACAATGATGCTGCCTACTATCCACCTCTGCCCCGACCACGTATATATTCCCCCACAGCCCTCATGGGGAGAGAGGGGGGACCTCACCATGTACGCTGAAGTTGCCTCAGGTGTCTGGCCCTGTCTACTGACTGTCAGGCATCTAAACTACATTCCTTCTACGGATATGCATATGTACATGTACGTAGGATATCTATAACATCGGATACAGAAGATGTTGCATACTGTAATCGAGGGAGATAGTAGCTGCGTACTCTTGTTAGATTGGTAGATGTCAACTCCGTACAGTGGGTGAGTGGTATCAACCTAGATATTTACCTCACAACAACGGAGGCACAGCACAGCCGTCTCAGATCAGGGCCCAAGCTCTATTCCGTTTTGGGTCCCACTATTCTTGCCTCTGACATGGCTCACCACCAGCGCTGCTGTATCGAATAAGAATAGGATAGTAGTGTCTATGCATCCTACGGTGTGAATAGCAAACGCTCATCCACGTTTCGAGCAAACTCCCTCCAGAGACATGCGTCTGCTCTCCTCGTATCCACCCACAGTTGCCCCCACGTACCTGGTCCTCGACTGAAATGGCCTCGACACGCCCGCACCGCTCGTCTACGGCGGCCTCGCGGGCACCGCCCATGAACAACCAAATCGCCGAGCTCCGCAGCCTCTGTGACGAGTTAATTCGCCTGTCCGAACTGCCGGCGCCCTCGTCCGATGTCCTCCAGAGCCAGTGCGGTGCCGCCCGCCGCGTCCGCCAGCTGCTGATCGAGAGCCACGAGAAGACACAGACCAAAGATGCCTTCCGCCATGTCAAGGGCTTCGACGTGCTCATTCTCACCCTCCGTTCCATTTCCGGCTTCTACAAGCCCGCCGAGCTGTCCCCCACCGACCGCATCGACTTCTTCGAGGTGATGCGCACGACGTTGGATGTGCTCTCCGACGCCCTGAACGAGCACTCCGGGAACAGGCGCTTCTTTGCCTCACGCGTCGAGGGCGGCGGCTGGAGTGCGCTGGAGCAGGCCCTGGGCAGCACCGGCATCTTCGGTGGCCAGTCTACAAGCAAGCGGGATGATGCGGGCCAGGAGCAGTTGTTCGGCTGCCTCTTTGCCTTTGCATTGGGCGAGGAGGCTACAACACGCATATTCCGCGACATTGACAAGCGGATAGAAGAGGTACAGCCAGAAAGGGAGGGGTCTGGCGAGGGAAAGGATGCGGAGCAGGACAGCGAGCCAGCCGATGTGGTCGCCGCCAGCCCGCGATGCGCTAACAGCGACTTTGAGGTGGACGTGGACGCGCTGCGGGCGAAGGTACGAACCGTCTTCAGCGGCAACGAGGTTCTACAGAACCCTAATATGGTGTCTATAATATTACATTTCTGGGCGGGGTTGTCTGGCGAAGAAGCCCCAGGCACGCGCTCGAAGCCGCTATCCATCTCTGTCCTGCTGGCCATCAAGGAGATATTGGTCGTGTCTTCCTACAACAAGGCAGCGCTGCACGTCTCAGGCGTGCTCAGCATCATCCTCCCTCTGCTGTTCGACAACAAATGCGCCCCTGCCGAAGAGAATCTGCTGCGAGAGCTGGCAGACGACCTGGTCGAGTACGGCATCAACAAGCTCGACGATGCCTATTATCTCTTCCGCAAAGCCGCCAGCTCAGACCGGGCCGCTGATTTCCTGCATCTCGGCATGCGAGTCTCTCGAGGCCCGCCTTTCATCCAATTCGACCTCTCGCTGCACGGTTTCAGCGCCATCGAGCTCGCCGACTTGGGTCGCCCCTTCCCTCCCGTTTCGCCTGGAAGCGGTTACACCTTCTCAGCGTGGATTCGCGTCGACAAGTACGACGCCAATTGCCACACGACTCTCTTTGGCGCCTACGATGACACCCAGACGTGCTTCCTGATGGCCTATCTGGAAAAGGACACGCAATGCTTCATTCTGCAGACGTACATGGGACGTGCGGCGGGCATCGTCCCCAGCGTGCGCTTCAAAAAGGCCCCGCGGTTCGAAGAAGGACGATGGTATCACATAGCCGTGGTCCACCGCCGTGCAAAGCAGATGGCCTTGAACAGCGCTCCCAAGGCTTCTCTCTACGTCGACGGCGAGTTCACCGAGACAATGAAGGCGCACTACCCTTCGCACCCACCGGTGCTGGAAAGCAGCCAGGAGAGTTTCGCGTCCATGTCGTCGAGTCGCGGTCACCACAACATTCTTGCTTTCCTAGGCACGCCGCGAAATCTCGCTCCTCGACTGGGCCGAAACGTTCTGTCAGCCAAACTCTCTGTAGCATCTTTCCATCTCTTCTCCGAACCCCTTTCTGATGAGCTAATTGCAGTCTATCACAAGCTTGGCCCGCGCTACTGCGGTAACTTTCAGGACCGACTGGGCTCGTTCCAGACATATCGCACTTCCGCCGAGCTCCATGTCCAGAACGAGATTCTGCATCCCGGGAAGGAAGAACGATCCGACATAGTGACTGCCATTCGTTCCAGCGCGGGGCTCTTGATGCCCGAGAATAAAATATTGTTGAGCTTTTCACCCAGTTCCGTCATGGACGACGATGATCGCAATGCTATCGATGAATCACAGCTGATTCGATCCTTGTCCAGAGACTCGGCAAGAACGCTTCATAGGTACACCCGGTTACATGGAACACCCATAATCATCAATGCTGCTGTGCCATCAGTGAACGATGCCCTGTCACAAACACGGGGATTCGGCCGACTGTCTGGCGATCCTGTAGTGGTGGTTCCGCAGTCGCTTGACGATGCCATCTGGAGGATTGGTGGTTGTGCTGCAGTCGGCTTGAGGCTTGTACAGGCTGCCCAGTCGCTTGATGCCGTGTTGCGTGCAGTGAAGATTCTGCTTGAAGCTGTAGAGGGCAACTGGCGAAACTGTGAGGCTATGGAGCAAAGCAATGGTTTTGCAGTGCTGGCTGAGGTTCTCCGTCAGAAAGTCGGCTCCGGTGCCCTTGGAGCGGGTGCCATGCGAGGTTCAGTTGTGGACGCGAGCCCTGAAGAATGCGAATCATTCGTTCTACAGCTTTTACGCGTGGTCCTACGTTTCGTTGGCTTTGACGAAGAGAACCCTACTGAATCACTCATCATCAACCCCTTAGCCTATCGTGTGCTTCTCGTCGACCTCGATATATGGCGCAGGTCGACTTCCCTAGACACTCTAAAACTGTACTACCGCCAATTCATTCATCTCGCTAAGGGCAGCAAACACCATCATTACAATGCGAAGCGGTTCCACCGTATAAGTATGTTTGCCAATTTAAAACCCACAAAGTATGACTAATATGATTCAGGGGTTGTGAAGCGCCTCACGGACGCTCTCAAAGGCGAGTCTTTCACGCCTCAAACTCTTCCATTGTTCCTGGAAGCCTTCAAGGTTCTTCTTCAGATCAACTTCAACGGAGAGAACGCTCGATCGATATCGTTGTTTGTCACCTATGCGCTGCACGATAGCCGCGCTTCCTACGCCAGACGAACCCTCCGGCCTAAAGCGAGCACTATTAGACCCCGCAAAGGCACGCCCCCAACCCTGACCCCTGGGTCTACCCCACGCTCTGAAAGCCCTGGACAAGACCCTACTCTTACGTCTGGCTTGCCGCTGGCCGAGTTGGGTGTCGCGGTTCTTGGACTCCTCTCTGAGTTACTGTGCGATTCAAACAACGTGAACGAGATTGTTAGATTCGCGAAGAACGTGACAGGAAAGGTGAGGCAACATTCATTGCGCGAGACTTCGCTAATAGTTTCTAGTGGCTCCTTTACCTGCTTGCAGAGCAAGATCACCGCGTAGTCGTACTCGCTGCGAAGATTCTTTCAAGATTACTTGTCGCCAACGGACCTCATTACGTGAAAAAGTTCGCGGAAAAGACGGGTGGATTTGTTCTTCTTAAGAATAGGTTGCGGCACTGGTGGAACACTCCTGGAGTCTGGACCATATGCTTCGCCATTTTGTTTGACCGGGACGTTGCGACAATCGACTTTGAGCGCGACTTCGACGTCCATAACCTTGTTGACATCTTCATTATTCAGTCTCCTCAATCAACGCCACGTATCATGTATCCTGAGGCGTTTACAGTCATTGCAGCCATGATAGATACTGGTTTGCGTGCGATTGTGCGTGATCGTGGCAAGACGGAGAATGATGCTCCCAAACTCGATAATGCCAGTCGCGGAAGACGGCGGACGATGTCTTTGAATGCTATGCAGCCATCTGTTGGTCAGTGTGCCTACCTACGTGCAATCCTTGACAACACTAACCTAGACAGACGTTCGAGCACCTCAATCCGAGCGCTTGAATGATTACGCAACTGTTCTAAACTCGGCGATTCAATTCCTTTCTCAGCTTCACTCCCGATCTGACGCCTTTCGCGATTTCACATTCTCATCGAACTACGTGCAAGAGCTCTTGTTCGTATTATATCCAGTCATTGTCACCTCGGATTCCGTCAGCGCTGAAACAGAGTTGCTTTCACGAGGATCGGCGTTGACTTTCGAAGGCCAGGATGTGGTCATTCAACCGCTATCAAAAGCCAATAGCCAGCAAGGTCCCATCGTCCGAACCTCGAATGTACATTTGTCGCCATCACCATCCCATCAGCGGGTATTGCCATTGCGCAGAGCTTCATCATTTGTGCTCGTATCATCCGATAGGCCGTTGCGTGATCAGCAACTCGCACCGCCGAATCGAAATGGCGGTCCCGTCGCGTTGAAGGTTGGTAGCACAGTAGTTGAAGCTTTGCTTGAGGTCGTTCTTCTAGTGTTCCAGGATCAACTCTTCAATCGAAAGGACTTTCCGGGCCTCGGTTTGTTCGTCAAGACACCTCCCGGTTTCCGCGAACACCAATCCTATTTCGAATCATACATCCTTCGACACACTATATCATCCCTCACCAATGCTATCCAGCTGGATCAAAAGCTTCTCCATGAACCACGGGTTCTGACAAATTTGGCACGTCTAGTTACACACGTATCCGAAGCCGTCACTGAGGGCTGGTTCTTAAGCGGGGCGGAGCCATTGGTCGAATTTACCGGTTTTCTGCTTGAATATCTTGAGCGCCCAGATGTTTCAAAGATCAAAACAGTTCGATTGTGCACACAGGCTATCGGTACTATCCGTAGTGTCTTCCTACGCCTGGTTCTACTTCGTTTAGCTGAACCAGATGACACGGATGGCTTCAATATGGTTCGTGTCATTGAAAAGATGGTCTACTGGCAACCAATAATTTTGTCTACGGAGAACACGGACAGCCTGTTCATGCGACTCATATGCTATCTCTTATATACCAAGTTGTCGTCTGAATATGAAGCAGTGCGACTAGCCGCTACGAACTTTTGGCGGCTACTGGTGGTTCACAGACCCGACGATACAACAGCTATTCTGAGCAACGCAATGCAGACAGAGAAGAAGGACCTATACGAGGGCTTCCAGAAACTAATGGAGCTAGACAACGAGACATTTCTAGTGTGGTTCGGTGAGAACAGAGCTGACCTAGATGAATTTTTCAACGGCACCATGACTAAGGCTTGGGAAGAATATGCCAACGAGCAGAACAAGCACACCGAAAGCGCGTCCCAGAAACGTATTGCCAAACGACGGGAAAAGCTGAAGCAATGGCAACAGGACGAACTCACGAATGAGAACACATGGAATCTTCATGAAAATTCGACGAACCATTGGCGGTCAAACATCCACGCCGCGGAACGTATCAAACATCAAAGGGTTCTGCAAGACCAGCAAGAGAACACAACTTTCCTTGCAACGGTCTTGTCGAAGCTAGAAAGACAGCTGAAAGGACCGTGTGCATTATTTGAGGATAGCCCTGCACCCAAGTGGCGACTCGACGAGACAGAAGGCCGAGATCGAAAGCGAATGCGTACCATTGTGGACACTCCAGTACGAGACCAGAGTTACCATCCCAAGCGGAAAGACGCTGATCTTGGATACAACAACAAGCTCAAGTTGGATACCGCGGTTAACACCATGTCTGCAAAAGATACTTTCGGGCTCACACCTACAGGCAGCGCAAGCGTACGACCCCGAGCATCCTCCAATGTCCCTGGTGCCTCTAACGAAGACTTCGATTCTGCAAGCGAAGAGGATTTCGAGATGGTCGATGCTATGTACGAAGATGAGGATGGCTTCGAGGACAAGAATCGAAAGGTCATGAGGAGCCTCAACCGTGGTGATCAGGTTCAATATGTGTGCAACATATCTCGTGTTGTTGGATTGGAGGCTATTGAGGGACTTCTGATCGTTGGTAAAGACTGCCTCTACCTTCTTGACGATTTTTTCCAAAGGTCCGATGGAGAAATTGTGCGTGTTTGGCAAGCACCTCCCGACGAACGCGATCCATATGTTCAGGTTATCGCCGGTAAGGAAGCGGTGACGAATCGAAGACCACCGCCCAGAAGCCATGACGAAGCAACCAAACATTGGAAATGGAGCGAGGTGATTAGTATATCCAAGCGCCGCTTTCTGCATCGTGATGTTGCTATCGAGGTATTCTTCGATGACGGCCGCAGCTACCTTCTCACGGCCATATCCAATACTGCTCGCAACGAAATTCATTCGCGATTAGTCAATAGAGCACCACATGTCGTCAAGCCGGAGCTCCTCGCCAATGCCGAGATATCCTGGCGGCTTGACTCTTTACGCAATCCTGAAGAAGCACCCCAGACGCTTGGTTCACGGTTCGCCTCCGCTTTCACCTCCGTCTCCTCACACCCGGTAACGCGCAAGTGGATGAAGGGCGAGATTTCGAACTTTCATTACCTCATGTTCGTGAACACACTTGCGGGCAGAACTTTCAACGACCTCACACAGTATCCCGTCTTCCCGTGGGTCATCTCCAACTATACAGACGAAGAGTTGGATTTGACTGATCCGAAAAATTTCCGCGACCTAACGAAACCGATCGGCATACAATATAAGCAGCAAGAGATGCACATTCGTGAAAGGTTCAGTTCGTTCGCTGAGATGGGAGACACCGACCATGCGTTCCATTACGGCACACACTATTCTTCAGCGATGACTGTTGCTTCTTACCTCATGCGACTGCAACCCTTCAGCGCCGCCTTCTCCCTCATTCAAGGAGGCACATGGGATCATGCCGACCGCATGTTCTACTCGATTCAGGGAGCATGGGAGTCAGCGTCCGAAAAGAACATGGCTGATGTGAGAGAGCTCACTCCTGAGTTTTTTTTCCTCCCAGACTTCTTGACGAATGTAAATGGCTACGAGTTTGGTCTTCGCGCTAGCGGTGAGAGCATTGACGATGTTACCTTGCCACCGTGGGCAAAGGGTGATCCAGCAATATTCATTGACAAGCAACGAGAAGCTCTGGAGAGTCCTCACGTCAGTCGGACACTGCATCATTGGATAGATCTCATCTTCGGAGACAAGCAGCGCGGGGAAGCGGCTATACAGGCGGCGAATGTGTATCATTGGACTACGTACCAGGGTGCCATCGATCTAGACTCCATCACCGATGAGAAAGATCGCGCACAGAAAATCAGTATTATCAACAACTTCGGTCAAACACCCGTACAGATCTTCCAGCGACCACATCCGCAAAAGGAGGAACAAGCCCCCAAACTACGCAAGTTGGATACAGCAGCAGAAAGCTTACATCGCCTCCCCGGAACACTAGTCGAAACCAACGATCGCGTCTCGTCACTTGCCTACATCACCAAGAGCGACAAGTTACTCTGCTCCGCACCTTTCCGGCACAATATCCCTCCGCACTATGACCGCTACATGGAATGGGGATTTACAGACGGCAGTGTCCGTTTCTACGACTCAAATTCCAAGAAAATGGTTGGACTTTTCGAACACTTACACTCCGGCCAACTCACCGCATCCCTCTTCGTCGACGGTCAAACACTCATTACAGCGGGCACTGACTGCACAATCGCCATTTGGAACGTCATCAAAGGCGAACGCGGACAAATCGACCTACAGAACGTAACAACGCTCTTCGGCCATAAGTCGCCTGTGGCAACACTCGCTGCATCCCGCGCTTTCTCCGCTTTCCTCTCCGCATCTTCTGACGGCCGTGTTTTCCTCTGGGACCTCAACCGTTCTGAATTCGTTCGTGAACTCGATCTGGGTATAGCCCAGAGGAGACATCCAGTACCAATTCAAGCGGCTAGGGTCAATAGTGTGACGGGGCATATTGTGCTAGCCATGGGACCAAGACTGGTGATCACGACCTTGAATGGGGTCACACTACTTGATAAAGACATTTGTGACGATGAAGAGGGTGTGAGTGGGAATGGAGGGGAGGGCATCACGGCGGTTGCGGTGTATGAGGGAGTGGGGAATGAGTGGTGTGAACGCGAATTGATATTTACGGGGCATCGGAGAGGCGCTGTAAAGGTATGTGTAGCACCCCCGTATCCCAGTCGTCCCAGCCCATCACTTCTAATAATACATTCATCTCCTCTGTATGTAGTAAACGTACTGATAGTCCTGCAGATCTTCCACCTTCATCCTGCAACATCTACGTCAGCCACATCCTCCGACCCCGCCGGCTCCAAATGGTCTCTCACCCTGATCAACATGCTCAACCATGGCGACGTATCCCGAGAAGATGGCGCAAATTATCAAGCCCCTATCACGTGTATATTGCCTATGCCGCATAATGTGTACACTGGCGATGAGGGTGGCAGAGTGGTACGTTCTTCTTTCTATTTTCTCAACAAGGGGACGATTGTGTAGTAGGAAAGCGGGTTGGGAAGGGCAGGTAAAGTGGAAGGGTGGGAAAGAGACGATAGCCATCGAGGCTATGAAACATAATCATAGGATGCATACGGAAGAAAGGCGAGGCTTCTGGGATGATGGGGTAGTGAATCATCGGTCTTGATGGACATTGCCTTTTTTTTCTCCTTCTATTTCTTTTGATATGGAAGGGTTGATGTTATGGCGACGATGGTGACGATAGAGACGACCGCCATCGCTTCTTTGTGTGTCTAGACGATTGCTTGCTAACTTCTCGCTCTACAGTATCAGTGGGATTGTGTACATCGACATGGTGTACGTTAAGCCTCGATTGACCGACTACCAAACCGACTACTTCGATGCCATCCCAAGCCTTTGAAAGGTTTCCGAGTCAAAAGGATGATGACGATGTCTCGGCTTCGTAAATGCAGATATTTGCGGTTACCGGAGACATTCAAGAAAACGGCCGAGGCCCTCGTCTTTCCCTCGCCTCGAGCAAACTAATCGTTTGGAAATCTAGCACCGTCGGAAAGGACAATATCTCACCGTCCTCGTCATGAACAATACTTATATCCATTTGCTGTCATCTCAAAGCCATCAAGCGCAATGTTCTCATAGAGGGTAGATGTTGTCATGATCACAATAATGGTATAGATGGGAAAAATTGCCCAAGGTTCATCTCAGCGGTTGGCGGTTGATGGTTGGTGGTTGGTAGGAAGGGAAGGACCGGACTTAATCACTTAGGTGTCCAACAATTAATTTGATCAGCGAATCCGCCGACTTCATCATCACTGCCAGATACGCCAGCTTTCTCTCTCTCTCAACACCAAAAAGAAAAAGAAACAATCACAAATACCCATGGTCTTGAATTTCCGAACGAGAAGTGCCCACACACTTGCGTCTCTCCATACCTCACCCTACTTCGATCTCTCAAACAACAAAATCTCACAGCGGATGCGCTTCGGCGTAGCATGGAATGGGCTGGACTAGCTATATCGGAAAATGTCAGTACGCTATCATCAAGTATATATAGCTAGATAGCTAAGCCACAGGAGTATTCATCAGAAATACTTGAATCAATGAGCACTTTTTGGCTTTTGCAGTATTTATGAATTGACGGGACTACTGGGTGTTGGGGCTAGGGGGAGAATAAATAAATTGAAAGCGACGACAAGTTCAAATATTTATTCAACCATCTGATGCCAAAACCATTAAAAACCACCCTCCCCCCCCCCCACCTATCACCACTCATCGTCATCATCACAGGTATAAAACAACCACAGCCACAGCCACAGCCACAGCTAAAACAGATGACCTCGTCAAAGGAAAAAAAAAAGAATATCACATTGATGATATATCTATCCGTTAATAATAACACTAGTTAATAACACTAATGACACTAATAACGATGATAACGATAATACCATCAACAAAGACACCACCACTCACATACTAGAAAGATTATTCCACCCCAAAGGTCCCAACGCCTCCAACCCCGAAGGCGGCGCATTCTCGCTATTCTCCCACTCGAAGAAGTTCTGCAGCTCGTTGAGATCGAACATGGGTTGTTCCAGGTTCTCCATGCCGGGATAGTATGCGGTGCCCACTTGTTCCGGCTGCGGGGCCTGCTCGGGTATCGCGAGGTGGGATAGTTGGAGGGGTGAGGTGGGTGCGATGGAGTAGGGGTTTGTGTCTGATGTGACGTAGGTGGGGAACGTCATTGGGGAGGTGGAACGGGGTGTAAGGTTGAGGGGCTGGGGCTGGGGCTGAGGCTGAGGCTGAGGCTGGGGAACTGGGTTTGAGAGGAGGGGGGATAGGGAGGGTAGGACGTTGAGTTCGGGGTTTGGAGGGACGTCTGCGAGGGGTGGGCAGTTTGGGGCGCTGGGTAGGGTTAGAATGTGGGTTGGGGTTGGGGTTGAGGGGTGTACTTACGTGGATTGGGAGACTTCTTCTCTGGTGGGGTCGGATGGGTCTACGGGGGCGATGTATGCGGTTGCTTGGCCGCGGGCGACACTTTCGCGGATCTTGTCGAGCCAGTCTTCTGTGGTGACGTACTGGTGTGCATATTAGCGAGGAATTAAGGGGGACGACGGTATATGTCTCACTAGAGGTTCTGCGAGGGGGTACATTTGCGACATTTCTCGCAGGGCGTGGTTATTTTGCTCCACGAGCTCGATGGTCCTGTCGAAGACCATGGCGGTTTCTGGCTTGGATTGGTCGATTATTCTTGCAATATAGTATAGCATGATGCGGCTACTGTTGTATACTAGGGAAGGCACGATGGCGTCTGCTAGGAACTTGACTCCATGATGGAGCATCGTAGATGTCAGGATGGAGACTTTTTGGGCATGCTCGAAACAGGTGATTTGCATTTGAGACATGAAAGGAAATCTTTCGGGGGGGAAGACGAAGGGCTCACGGATTTTGAAGAGGCTCGGTAACGAGATTCGATGGAGATCACTTTGGACATGGTGGTACATGCAGTGAACTAGAAAGAGGGCACCGAGTTGTGATGATGCGCGGCGGATGTAGATGTTATCTGCAGAGAAATCCATCCAGGGGGGCTGGCTCTGTTTCCAGGCTTCTATCTCTTGTGTCATGCTCTCGAACTCGCCGCCTGAGACCCACGGGGGCTGTACCTCGTCTAAATGTTTAATGTACCTACTAGGTGTTATCACTTGCTATTGGCGGTTGGGCGATGTTACCTACCGGAGAACGCGCTGCCAAATATGGATGATACGGACGAAATACGCCGAGAGGCCTAAGTTCTCCCACGGTTTGTCAGGAATATCCTCAGCTGGAACGCAGTCGAGGACTTCTCCTGGTTGCAGACGCTCAGTAATATTGGGAATTTGTAAAAGAAACTGACGTTCGTTGCATGGCAACTGAAGTTTGATGTCGCGTTCGTTCAGGATTGTTAAACGATCGACGCCGCTCCCGGCCCAGACGTCAACCATGTAACAAGCCCACATAAGTCTGCGTTTAGACTCGCGCGAAGACACTTCGTTTGAAATTCCGGCATGCTCTTTGCAAAGAATGTCAGGTGAAGGCTCAATGTTGATCTGCAATGCGTGGGCCATGCGAATAATCAAACCTGTGAGCAAAAACGAGCCTGCATAATTTCCCATTCTAGCCTCGTAATCATGAAGAAGTACAAGGACCTTCAGCTTCGTGATTGATATTGAACTGTACTCAGCAAAGTACATTTGCTCGGCGGTTTTGGCCCACTGACTGCCAGCATTCTGGATCAGCTCTCGAGGAAGCGCCGACGTGGACTCGCTATAGTCAAGAGCATAAAATCGAGCACCTAGAGCACACATGATGTGTAGCAAAGCACGATCAGCACTCCCATTGAGTAAACCTTCGTCAAGCATACGCATAAAGGTTGGCCGATGTACAAAGGCAAAGACGCGGACTGGATGAACATTGTCGAAGTAAGCTTCTAATAAGCTACGAAGTTTCCCTCTGGTGGGTAACCCTGATACAAACATCCTGTAGACATCAGCCATGTCCATAATAGAGACGGTCGTTTATTTACCATGCAAGTGGTGGTGGGCAATTCACAAAGCGTGATATCGAAGCAGTCTGGGCGATTCCATTGTGTTGGACGGGTGGTGATGCACTCGATATGTCTCCATCATCAGGGCTTGGCTGCGACGAGGACGGTGGGATGTTCTGGACCCACGCCGGTTCGACGGCCGTTTCGGCATCGTAGTTGCACGTCACCGCCCTCTGTCTGCACCTTGAGCAAGCAGGCCTCTCACCTGAGCATTTGATCTTACTCTGGCGACACGGAATGCACACTCGGAAAGTACGTTTGCGTTTAATGCCGGTTGGGGCGCGCGGGGCGTCGGTCTGGCCTACGATTGCAGTGCTTCCGCCTGGTGCATGTTGGACACAACTCAATTGCAGTCTTTCACAATTGAGACAGCCGCCTGGGCGCTCGTCGCATTTCACCTGTTTCCATGGTTACTCAAGTTCATACATCACCAGTAGTCTGATACCTGCCAGTACAGGATAGTAACGAGTAGCGGCGTAGCGGGTCTCACACCAGTTCAACAAGAACCGTGACTCCACTTTCACCGAACTACATCGTATTATGTAGTAAACCTAAATATGCTCACCTTCCTCGCGCGACAAGTAGCACAGGCTGTATAGATGATTAGCCTTGTCATCGACGCTCGGCTCATCGGCAATGCCGCCAGACCCACAGAACATGAACTTACCGTTTAACGGCCGTCTCCTAGACCGTCCCTGGCCATGGACTGTGCTCTCCAAAGGCGAAGAATCGCCCGCAATATCCATTCAGTCGGTTGAGACATGTAGGGAGGAGGAAACGAGGTGGATAGATGTTGGAGAGTTGATGGAAATTCTCGGCCCATCGCGTTCGATGATGGATTGGCGTTCGAAGCGCTAGCACCATCTGATCTTAGCTCTCCTTGGAGTATTCATGTCGCGTGACCGTACCATTTGTTTATGCCCCCAATTTACATTCATCCTTGATTGTTTTCCCTGTGAGTTGTGTCTTGGTAAGAGTTCCAGCATTGGTGAGTTGGACTTACATCACCAGGACACAGCGGCTTGACTAGCGTAATGCAAAGGTCAAAGTCTCTAAGTGTGCGGACCAATCGCAATTTGTATGCGTCCGAAAGAAAGGTTATCTATTCATTAATTGAGAAGGCTTTGAGCTATGGATACTATTCAATGCTCATATCATACCTTGCCGAAGCACGGTATGTTCAAACTTGCCATTTATCCTGTCTCGTTCTCAATGTTGAGTTGTACCAAACGTACAAGATAAGGCAATTCTATACAGTATGAAGCGGCTCTATAATTCACATCAAATCCTATATAGCAGTAATAACTGGACGACGCGTGTGATTCCGTGCTGAACTGCGGTCTTGAAGCTCCAGATGCTGCGTTTGGTTCCGTCTCATGAGAACGGATATGCTTTCTTATAGATCGAACAATAGATCTTCGGGGTTTACTTCCAATAATAGCTCAATCAATACACCTTTTTCATTTTCCAATTGCCCAGCTTATGCTGGAAGGTGTACTGATATTATGGGGGCTACAATCTCTGTTTGTCACGGTGAACCCCAGTGAAAAGGCATGGATGCTTGATTGTTGGAGGATTCGGCTGGCGGTCACCGTTTCATGGGCCGCCTCATACTACTTAGCTGATGCAGCTGAGTGATCGGGCTCCTAAGTGCCCCATCATCTAGAAATTGAGGATAGTTACAACGTCTATGGTGATATTCATAAACTGATAGGAAGGCCATCTCTTCCTATTCGCTACGGTTTCTTCGTACACCCTTATGTTGTGCAACAAATGTCTGCAACCCTTTTCTCGGGTCTCTGTGTTCTATTATCTTCATAGGGTGCGTTCATTCATAACTTTCGCTGCCATCCCCATCGTTACTCTTGCCACCACGAAGATTGATCTAGCATGGCTTTCTGCAGGGCGAAACCTCCTGCTTCGGTAGTCTCAGTTCATAGCTAACCACTTTCTTCTGTCCTAATTGTGCCACTGTTACGGAGTACTCTGTGGCCCTCGAATAACTGCCGACAAACCGCAGAAACAATAAGCCTAGATGCCACTACCCATGTTTTTGTTTCCCGAACCGCAACGGTGGTATCATCCTCGATCATACAACTAACCGTCATGGATGGTTTTGATCGAGTGTAATCTATATTCACGCACGGCTGGGGATACAAGTGTTTCAGACGCACTAACTTGCGCCATGGGAGACGCTGTTGCGTTGATCCAGGGAGGTTCAGAAAGCTGGCCAACGCGAAGACCAATCATATTTATGAAGTACAGCTGAAGTGCACTTGCAGCGGCGAAAGTGACGATCACCGCACGGGAGGCAAAGCCCAAACTTGCAACTTCGGATGGGGCCGAAGGGGCCACGTTCGCCGCGTCCTCAAAACCAAAAGCCGGCCCTGAAGTCGTAGGCAGTAGTACTGAAGGAGGCACTCTGGGCCTCGCAGCAGGTGCCGTGCTATTTTCACGTGACTCCAAAAGCATTGCAAGTACGTTAAGAAAAGCCCAGTCTATATATCAATATAACTGTCATGGTGTTTATAAGTACACATTCCTTAAGATCTAAATCTACTATGAACCTATCAACGTGAAGTCAAGACACGAACACTTATCGATGACTTTGCGCCGACTCATTGCCAAAGTATACCTTTGTTTCTCGATGCTATTTATGGCTATTAGGGTTCTACATTTAACAAAACAATGTGTAAGAGCCCTTTCTCCTCCTTCATACATAGGATAGAATATAATTATATCAGCTCTTCAAAATACCGCCATACGTTAGTAAAGTACAGAACTACGATTGTGATATCAGTGAAACTATCTTGATTGATGCATGGTAGATAGCCCTTTCAAAATTGCGTCTCAATACTGGATTCTAGCAGATACCCGCGTTATTTCCCATGCAAAACAGTCCGCTTGTAGCTGTCGAGCTTGTGGCTGTGCTATGAATTGATGAGCAACTAGGAGACAGAACAGTGCAGAGGAATCAACGACGGCCAATTGTCGATACGAACAGTGAGAATTGCAGGCTGATCGTTATCGGCATGCAAGCCACGTAGCGACACCTCATAGGAGGTCGCTGCGAAGCACTGCGGGGTCTACACAAACACAAAAGTGATGGCTATCTGCTGTAACGACAATGAAAGAAGCTCAAACATTCATTCCATATCCGTCTACACACCTTCTGTTTGCTATTATGGTTCTGGTCCATCACGTGTTCGATGCTGATGCAGATGCCGTAATCGTACTGAAAAACCCCAACGCCAGCTTTGCTCCTTGGAGCGCCACTGAGATTGGAGGAAATGCTACTACCGACCCATCTTGTGTTGGAATTGTTGGCAAGGAGATCTTTGGCCTAGGAGCTCCTGTCGCGAAATGTGCTGGTCAGACAAAGCCAATTAGCCGTGGCATCGAAGAAGACGAGATCTGGTACTACGTTTCCCGGCGTCATTTAACATTAGCATCTCCTACATTTGAGCACCTTTTCGCTCAAACAAACTTCACGAAAGGCACTCACGACGAGAACCAGGACCTCTACCACTTGACCATCGAGGATTGGGACAGTGACGCATTGCTTTACATTTTGCAAGTCCTCCATCTCTGCAATCGTCAAGTGCCACGTGCAGTATCGTTGGAAATGCTTGCCAAAATAACTGTTCTTATAGACTTCTTCAATTGTGAAGAAGCACTCGAATCTTTCACAGAAAGATGGGTGGAGCATCTGCAAGTGGCCAATCCTGTTCCTGCGCACTTCTGCCGAGATCTTATGCTTTGGATGTGTATATCTTGGGTGTTGAAGCTCCCACAAGAGTTCAACCAGACAACAAAGGTTGCGATCATGCGGAATGACACAGAGTTACCGACTCTGGATCTCCCAGTCACGAGCTGTGTTGGTGAGTAAGCATCCCCCAATGTGGCTTATCAATAGACTGACTCTGAGAGAAAAAATCGAAACGCTCCGGAAGACAGCAATACACCAGCTTTTACCCCAATTGCAAGGTCTTATTGAGTATCTTCGTAGCCCGCTTTATCGATGCCCAAGCGGTGGATCGTTCGAATGCGGGTGTATACTCTACGGTGCGTTAATCAAAGAGTTAGAGTTGCAAGAGCTGTTACCATTCCCACAGCTACCATACTCTGGATTAAGCATTTCGGGGCTGTATATCAAGATGCAGCGTATCAGATCTCCCGTTTGGTGCCGCGCTGGTGAAAAAAAAGAGCATCCTTGTGATCTCAGTGAAATGGTAATGGCAATTGTTGATCCTTTTTTTCGTCCACCTTTTGGTCTCGAGCTCAGTTGATCTATCATGTGTAGTCGTGTGTGGTCATGTATGCCATGGATAAGAGCACTCTTTTCTAGACAGATACCTGGCCTAATATGTTTCTGCCACTGGAGCCCTTCCTGGCACATGCTCCTTAATTTCCCTAACCTTCGCTATGTTTTGCTTAGATACTGATATATCGAGGCGCCTTCATTTGATTTAGCTTCTATATTAGACTTGTTACGTTTACGCCTACGTATCCTCTTCTCTACTTTACGCTTTCCCTTCGCAGCGAGCTCCGCCCGTGTCTCCTGAAAGCCCTCAAATATTACTACCTTGTCACCCACCATCTTCCTTGCTCTAGCCTTCAAAGGGCTTCAACTTCCACGCTCACTTAACCAGGGATCGATCTTAACCTACTACAGGAAAGGCCCATTCGGGCAAGGACATTAAGGCGACACTTCCAAATCTACGTAGGTACCTGAGCTGGATGGGGGATGTTACTACAACTTACCATTTGGTCTTGTGCTTGTTGAAATTGTCAACCCGCAGAGATTTTGTACTTGCGTAGAAATGAACGCACTGTTCATGATAATTATTCGGCCTTTTCCTCTCAATATTGTACGTAGGAGAAGGGTAATGTTTTTATTATCGAGGTATAAATATCGTGATTTGACATATTTCCACACTAGCCCCCGCATTTGGTGTGCTTCAAAGACGTTCAGAACCCATATTCGGGCAGCTTCCATTTGTTGTCACCCGGCTCACCGACGTTCCCCATCAACTTATCCAACTTAGTCAGAGAAACAGCCTTCGTTATTGCATGAAACACGCTGATGCCCCACCCTGACTGTGGGTTCGCAAGTTGTGGAAATCCGGGTGGTGGCTTGTCATATTTTCCAGCGAGCGGTCTTAAATTTTCCTCATACTGTGCCAACGCGGCCGCAACCTCTCTTCCGCTATTCGACTTCATGTTTGCTAGCTCGCCAGCCATCATGTACGCGCCCACCATCGCCCAACTGGTGCCGACACCCATGGTAGCGAAAGCCGCATCCCCAAGGATCGCGCATCGACTAGTGGACCACTTGGGTGTTACTACCATGGCACTCTGTTGAAAGTAGAAGTCGGTCGCGGTGTCCATGTCTTTGAGAACCCGCTCAGCTTGGAAGCCAACGTTCTTGAACCGATCGCGGAACAGAGCTTTCTGTGCATCAGCGCCTTTGGCGAGAATTTCGTCAAGTTCTGAACTCCGTGCTTTGGTTGGTAAAACGATGGAGAGATAGACACCCATTGTCTTCTTGTTGCGATGCGGTCGAAAGTGAACGGCCAGACCCCCTGGCGCGTTATACCACGCCCAATAGTCTGTGTCGCTCTCTATTCGAGGAATAGTGAAGTAGGCAATGTAGAATCCAAGGGGCTTGATACAGTCCAGTGACTTGTACTCTGGGAACATCATCGGCCGGGTCCTGGACGCCAATCCATCTGTCGCAACAACTACATCAAACCTCTGGGCTTCAAGCTTGCCGTTCGCGAACTTGACGGATACCCCATCTTCTTCCTCTTTCAATGAATCGATGCTCTCTCCGTACACGGTCCTCACGTCGGTTCCTGAACCCTGTTTCGCTGCATCTACCTCTTCCATCAAAAGCTGCACCAACTCCCCTCTCAAGACTTCGAACTCGCTCGTAGTGAAGCCCTGGTTGTCCGCATCTCCGGTCATGTCGAACTTGGCCACCGGCTTTCCTCCTTTGCCCAAAATCTGGATTCCAGTTTCTGATGTGTGTAATGCACGGATTTTCTCTTCGATGCCCAAATTGCGGATCACTTTCACGCCTGGGCCGCGGATGTCTATGGCCTGACCAGTTGTTCGTGGGACCGTTGCTCGTTCAAGGATTGTTACAACAGGTCTAGGATTGATGGAAGGATGGCGGGCGAGTGCAAGAGCTAGGGTGGTGCCAGCGACGCCAGCGCCGGATACCAGAATAGAGAGTGGCTTCTGTGACATAGTACTGTAGTAGATTGGTGGATTCTTGATAAGTCTTTGCGCAGAAAAGAAGGCATGACTACCGTATTTATTCATCGCGTCCCACAACCTTTGTAACTCCCGAGTCAACTACTCTGGACCGATTGTGGTCCGTAGACTTTCAAAAAGAGACATTATCGGGGCGCTAGACGTCCGTCCCCCCAAGTTTGATCGCAACCTCTGGGGGCCTTATCACAGGCAGCAGCCTTTTATTTCAACTGTTGGTGATTTCTCGAGGAATACGATGACAAGCCTCCCGCATGATGTCATTACTGGGCACAAAGAGTTTAGTCGCGGCCCCTTCGTTGTTTCGCGCGAATCAGTTAAACAACAACACCAAGACTTCGCGTCTACTTCGTACATGGCAACACGTTTCTATTTTGGTGAAGACTGCAACAAGACGGGAAGACTAGGTCACGTGTATCTATAATATGACGCTGCAATGTAGGTTCTTACAAAGTCATCTCTAGTCTCATGCGCTTTCACCCTCGCGTAGCCTACACAACGACCAGGAGGCCGACTAGGCGCTAGGCTAGCAATGAACGATTCAACTTGATTACAGGATTCTAAGACGTCTGGTTCGTGACAATCAAATCAGCATCCCAGCTGTCAACGATATCTTCCATATTTGCTGAGAATTAAAACATCGCTCTACTATGGGGCGAAGTACAATACTTCACTATCACCTTGGAAAACCTGAGACCCCTTTTCAATGAAATGGATCCAATCATGCAAGCTTTCTCGAAATCCAACTTGACTAGTCGTATCAACCCCGGAACATGTCTACGTGGGCACTGGTGGGGCTGACTTTTACCAACATTTTGAAGCATTTTGGTTACTTTACAATACTAACAGATTTTTGCAAACCAATCTTTTGTTCCCAAGCGCTTTTTACTAACATACGAAAATCCGCTCGAGGATATTGTGGTTTTCAATCAATATGCCGCTACCTTACAAACTATATAGGATTGGCTTAGGGGGCGGCTTTGTGTGGAGGACTTTGCATCTAGAAATAAAGTCCTCTAGGCCAGCAATCTCGGCGCACTAGCAAACCATAAGCCCGTGTTCGGTCAATCATTATCACACAAGTATCATGCGATAAGCGCAGATACAAAGGTTTCTGTCTGCGATCAATATATGCGAGCTGTACGAGTGCAGAAATTCTTCGCCCACCAAAACCTCCACTGCTGTCCAGAAATCTACACAGCTAATTCTGTCCGTACTCAGTACGGATACTTGGTGATCTGAAGGATGTCTGTATGATCACGTGTAATCACACGTGATTAGTACGTCCATATAGGACCTAGGAGATAGTTATAGGCCTTCTCCTCCCCCTATATAGAGTAGGTAGATCTAACTAATATATAACTATTTATTTTATCTTAGTACAAAAGTATAACTACACGTGATATATTATATATAGCCTACCTAACACTAATTAGTAATTAAAGGATTTAATTATAAATTAGTAAGAGTAATAATAGAGTTAGACCTATAGGACGTAGGTACTCTATATTATACCTTTTTCCTAAATAGAAATTAAAGGGAGGAAGAAGATTAAATTCTTTACTATATAAAACTAAAAGGTATATAGACTATACTATTAGAGGACACCTATACTACTAGAAGTATTATATAATTAAAAAGGCGATAGTATGTAATTATACTATAATAACCTACTATATAATAAGCTAATAGCAAACCTAAACCTTACTTAACCTATATATAAATAATCTACTAATACTAAGATAGCTTTACTATTAACCTAACCTACCTCTTTATATACTAAGCCTATAATAGCTATAAATATACCTACCTAAACTACTCCTTAATAGGAGTATAAACTAAACTTTATATATAAAGAAATTACACCTATTACTAATATCTCCCTCTATATACTATAGAGAGATATAGATCTCTAATACTAGATAACTAGTATTAACCTAAGCTAGGACCTAGATATAATAAAACTATTATTATACATAGCTTACGCCCTTATTAAGCTATGTAAGTTAACCCTATAAGGTATAGAGTTTACATGCGCCTTTATAGAAGACTTTAAAGACTAGGATATCTAATACTTTAAGCTACTTAGCTATATAGTTAGCTATAAACTACGTATAGCCCTAACTAGTAGAGGAGTCTATCTAATTATATAGGATAATAATATAATACCTATAAAACTATATAACATAGTTTAACGCTAGTATATAGCTTAACCTATATAAGCCTAAATACTAATATATATAATAGTAATACTAGTCGCCTAAACTATATACGCGTTGCTAGACATGCTAAAAAAGGAATTACTAGGATTAGTAATACGTATAAAGATAAACTTAATACCTACGCTACATTCTCCTATACTACTATAACTACTAGCGTATAAACTAAAACCTACCTTACCTTTCTATATAATACTATATAAACTAAGACTAGTCCTACTACTAAAACTATACATATACAACCTATATAAACTACCACCTATATAAGAATACTACATTAAGAAACTCCTACTAGAGAA
Source organism: Helminthosporium solani (assembly GCA_022560085.1). Lineage (NCBI taxonomy): Eukaryota > Fungi > Ascomycota > Dothideomycetes > Pleosporales > Massarinaceae > Helminthosporium > Helminthosporium solani. The sequence continues at coordinate 120 of JAFISD010000264.1, read as the reverse complement.
GATTATACTATTCTAAAAGGTATAGAAGAAGGAAAATAACTACTCTAGTAAACTATATAATATCCTTATAGATAAAATAAGGATCTTTATTAAGCTATATTAATAGCTAGATATCTATAA
>JAFISD010000263.1:0-37187 GCA_022560085.1 Helminthosporium solani | reverse complement strand
CTACTACTACTAAGTAGTACGCTTTATACTTACCCTTACCTTTATTTTTATCCTTAGGTCTAAGGACCCCTCTACTCTACCCTAATATCCTAGTAGTTACTCCTATAAGCACCTAAAGGTATAGGCCTAAAGGTACCCTCTATATATAGCCTTACTTATACTATATTTAATCTACCTTATTAGGGTACTCCTTTAGAGAGTGCTTTAATTATATAGTAGGTAGAGTAAGGTACTAAGTCTACGCCTTAGAGTACTCTTATATTCTACTATAAGTAAAGGGTAGTAATATATAGTAATATATAGTATTATATTCTATAAGCTTACTATAGTATAGCTTTAACTAAGCTTTAGCTATAGCCTTAAAGTTAGTAGAGGTACTAGTTATAAAGAATTAGTATATAAGTATAATTTTTAAGCTCTAAGTATATAGAGATATAAATAGTAATACTCTATAAGCTATATAGAAATACTATACTATAGTATAGTACCTCTTTAATAAAGTAAAAGGTAGAGGTAAAGAGGCTTTAGCCTCTATAGAGCTTTAAATATACTATATTTATATAAAGGAGCTTTATAGTAAGCTAGTTAACCTCCTTATTCTAGCTAATTATTAAGAGCTAGAGAGGCCCTAGGGGGGGAGAGTAAGCCCCCTAAAAGTTAAACTAGGATACCTAGGGGTAGAGGTTAAAATACTACCTAAATAAATTTAAAACTTCTATAAAACTAATTTCTTATACTTCTCTTACTTACTATAGTAGTATTTCTTAGGCTTTTAAATAGTTTTCTAATAATCCTTAAGGCTAAGCTAGTAATAAAATTAGATAAACTTCTACTTAGTAAGATATTTAGTTAGGCTATTAGCTACTATAGAGCTTATAGGTGTAATAATCTAGGACTATTATAGGCATTACTAAGAGATTCCTTTTAGACCTAAACTAAACGCTATTTAAAAAGACTCTAACTATAGATATATAAGGTAGACTTTCTCCTTTAATAGTTTAGTAGTTTTCTATTATCCTTTTATACTAGGCTTTTAGGTAGTAATTAATCCTTAGTCTTTATTTTTACTATATACTCCTATATACCCCTAAGTTAATTCTTACCCTATTTAGATTCTTTGCTAGCCTATGCTATTACAAATAGGTAGTACTTTACCCTTAGGGTATTTAAAGTTTAGAATCCCCTAGGTAGTAGAGATAAGCTATAGTATAAAAAATATATATATAATATAGTATAATAAGTAATATAAGCTTTTAAAGTATTATTCTATAATAAATTTAGGTATTAGTCTAGTATAGGGTACTTACTTTTTAAAGTTTTATTTATTATATATTTTTAGAGGTAGCTATATAGTATATACTAATACTTAGCTACTATATATATAGTATTATAAGATCCTTTATTAAGTATATTAATAGCTTTTTAAATATACTTATTAACCTAGGTATAATTTCTATATAGCTATAGTATAGGTAGTAGTAGTTAATATTAAGCTAGGGATTAACATTAAGCTAGGTAGAGCCTAGTTTATAAGAACTAGGCATGTGGGGCGAGTAACTCTCGAATCTACAAATTAGCTTATTCGGCCCTATCTACAGAGTACGGAGTACAAGGCGCAAATTACGAATCGGCCATACCACTCATGGCAGAGATTTCGGCCTGATTCGCAAATTGGTGATCAGGATCGGAAAAACAATACTCCCACGACGAAAGTTTGATCACCTTCCCATATGTTTCTAGAGTACCGCTATTCGGTATGATTATGATATTTGGCCGATTTTTGTCGTTAAATTCGGTCCTTGAAAGAGTCAATTATAGTTGATCATGACATCTATGCCGTGTGCATCAAAAGTCGCGAGTGAAGAGGCATCCGAAAACAGAAAATCCCCCGACTCCACTCTCATACCCTCAACACCATCTTTCAAGGGTCAATTAGCGCGATTTCATTACTCTACCACCCCTGCGGCGACAAATAATGCCTCTGCCACCTCTCCCGTATCAACTCGCCGCTCAAAGCGCACGCGCACCGCCATAACCTATGTCACCGATCCTATCACCAGCGACGATGCCAACACGTCCGCGCCCACGCCCACGTCCACTCCGCTCTCTCCCCCTAAAAAGAAGCGCAAAAGTAGCAAATACGCCGGTCCCTCCAAATATGCTCACCTCTCCCCGCTCATCGACATCCTCGAGCTCAACCTAATATGCGTCTTCGTCGGCACAAACCCAGGCGTGCGAACCGCGACCGCAGGGCATGCTTACGCGCACCCTTCCAACCGTTTCTGGAAGCTCCTCTACACTTCGGGCCTTACCGACCGGCATCTCAAGCCTGAGGAGGATAGAAGCTTACCAGCGCTGTACTGCATGGGCAACACCAACATCGTCGACCGGCCGTCGAAGGACGCTGCCGAGCTGTCGAAAGACGAGCTGGTCGCGGGCACGAAGAATCTGGAGGAGAAGTTTAACAGGTTCAAGCCGGAGGCTGTGTGTATTGTGGGCAAGGGCATCTGGGAGGCGATTTGGAGGTGGAAGTTGGGGAGGAATATGAGGAAGGGGGAGTTTAGTTATGGATGGCAGGATGAGAAATATAACATGGGACTGTCCGTGAAGAGAGAGGGAGGAAAATTGGGGCCGGATGGAGAGGTTTGGAAGGGTGCCAGGGTGTTTGTTGCTACGAGTACGAGTGGGCTTGCGGCGAGCTTGACGCTGGCGGAGAAGGAAGCTATTTGGAGGCCGTTTGGAGAGTGGGTTCAGAAGAAGAGAGCAGAGAGAGGATTTATGCCAAGGATTGAAGAAAAGGATGGTTGATGTATGTAGTCGTTGACCCGCTATATCAAGTCATCATATTGGAGGGGTTTGTAATCTCGTATCCAAATTCCTACCTAATATAGTACCTTAAATACCCTCATACGACCATGGGATCCTGAACTTAGCTTTCCCTTCTGAAGCCGCTGTCTAACGAGGGTCTGCTCCTAGTTGTTCTTTTCTTGCACTAACCGTGTTCTAGTGCATTGCCGTTTTACATATAGTCAAGTATAGAGCGAAAGTCTAAAGAACCCTACTGCCTTAACACTATAAGCTACGACTATCAGGTATCGTGAAAGACACCCTAGATTATACTTTCAAACCATCTCCAAAAGCTTACAACCTACTGGGCTAAGCAACGTGCATAAACAAAAAAAGTCTGTTAACGACAGTCACAGTGTTGGATAGCTAGCCTAGGGGCTCGCGTTCCTCGGCTACCGTGTCACCGTGTCACCGTGTCTATATTTACAGTCTAACATCATGTCAAACGCAGATGAAAGCAAAACCAATCAACCAACACGTTGGAAAGAACTAGTAATGCTCCGCCTACACACACGGTCTACATAGTGTATATAAAAACCATATCGCACCGCTGCGCCACCGAAGCCAACGTCTCCCATGTCTACCACCTACCTAGCAGTTAGTTTCAGTAACAGACACGCTAAACCCAACAGAGAAGGCTTAACTAACGTCCGCGCCTCCTTTAACTCCATGCAGCATAGACACACGCCATTCATCAACCTCCTCGACCTCGCTAGATTCTCGGTGTCGCGAAGAGTATCCATCTACAGAATCTACACGGGTCAATGAAAACCAGGGGAGTACCTGTAGCTGTAATCCTTCTCCCGCCGCTAGATACCGCGATGATTTCCCCCCTATTGTGCGAGGGCGTTGCCAAGCCATTCTCAACCGGCTATCGGCACTAAGCGCTCGCTCACTACGTGTGTATGTAACTTCGTCACCTGAGATCACGCTGTGTATGTAGAACCAAGCCTCCGAATCCAGGACGATGCACGCGAGACGTACCGCAGCTTCAAGATCGATCGATTAGGAGGAGGAAGTATTCTATGGATGGGTTGACTGAATGGATGCATGATACGGCGATCATAGATGTGCAAACCAAGATCCTCGTAGATACATATATCGGTCCACGCGTTCCAGCAGCCAAGCACAGTAATTGTGGCTTGGAACTTCTACTTACGCATGCATGCACGTGGCCGTTGGCTATATCTATGTGCAATTGTACTCCGTATATTTCCATTCCATCCCCCTCCTTCACCTCACTTGATCATTCCACCCCCCGTGTACCAAAAACCTTCACAAAGACCAAAATCGCCCCCATCCACCTCTAATACATACCCTACAGACCAACAGAAACGTCTTTGCAATTCCCTCATTCGTCTGACACATCAACCCAGCCCGCGACGCACCTCTAGCGCTGCCGTCGTCCGCGCTTCGCTCGGTCCGAACAATCCGTCCCACCACATTATACCAAAAGATACCCTACCGCACCCAGCGATCCGGCCCAACCCAAACCAAACCATACCCCATACAAACAGCGAGCAAATCACGAACGCTCGTCGTCCCATCAACAGCCTTGTCATTCCCCCCCTTCCTCCGTGCGGGAAAAGAAGCGCCTGGGCAACAAACCCTTCATAAAAGGCTCGAGTGGAACCCGCCGTTGCGCCCGCTCGCGCGCGAATTTTCATCGTTTGCTTCTCTTACTTGCTTGCACCAGCCATATAATAGTCTCGGGCGCTTGCTCACCAGCCACCTTTATCAACCTTAAGTCAACGTCCGTCGGTACCGGAACCAAGTTCACGTCATGGCTTCCAACGATTACTACAATGGTCCGCCTCAAGGCCAGTACGGTCCTCCTCAGGGCCAGTACGGTCCTCCTCAGGGCCAGTACGGCCCGCCGCAAGGACAGTATCCCCCGCCGCAGCAACAGGTAAGTCTGCCGTTGTTTTCATCTTGGTTCTTGTCTACGTGATTGTTGGGCTGGACTGGGCTGATTCTTTGGTGCTTGTAGATGCAATATCAGCAAGGACCGCCGCCGCCGCAGGAGGGTGAGAGGGGAGAGAAAAAGGAGCGTGGGTGCTTGGCTACATGGTGAGTTTGTCGCATACGCAAAGGATGCTGTGAGGATGTGGACTGATGGTTGATGTCTAGCTTGGCGACATTGTGCTGCTGTTGGTTGTGCGGGGAGGCTTGCGAATGCTGCTGTGATATATGCTGTTGCTAAGCGCACCCGCGTACTGCAACATGTATAGTAGGCACTGGAAATAGTTGGATGGCGAAGCAATAGTGGCTGGGCCGGAATTTGGAACGATAGTCAATGGTCTTTTGGACTGGAAAGAGGGTGGGTATACCCTCGCGGAGTTCATACGGTCGGTATTCGGGTTTGAGAACATGTACATATTACCTCTAGTCGCTTCATCATATGTGCTACGGTAACAATTTGATACCAATGAAAGGGAAAAAAGCAAATATCCTTTTCTAGCTGAGAGTCCAACAGATCGATATATGTATCTAGTCCATGTCAGCCCATATGGGCCGCATGGCAGGTGACAGAAAAGTTGAGTTCAAGTTCGGCGGTCGCAAACCTCCATGTTTCCACGCTTCTTCTCCCCGAGAGTCGCTACTTAATCCGAATCCGAACCCGAACCCCACGCTTCTTCGAGCTCTTCTTCGTACTCTTCCTGCGCTTTGATGAGCGCTCTGCGCTTCTTCTTGAGCGATTCGCGGTCGCTACTCGATATCGAAGAACCGTCTGCGTCGTGTGTTGGAACAGGGGGAGGCTCTTGCCTAGCAGAGACAGGTGCTGCTGCAACGGGAACCATCATCATCATAGGGGCCATTGCAGGTGCTACTGATTTTCCTGATGTATGCGTGTCGGCAGCAGCATGTGCATCATGCTTATCTTCGTCATCGGAAGAGTCCTCAGCTGGGATGTGTCAGTGTACATGGGTGTAGTGATTGCTTGGTGAAGACTTACTCAATTCATGCCCAATCAGAGCTCCAACAGCGGCTCCACCGACACCAACAGCCAGGAGTGCAGCGCCTGAATGTCCCTTGGCTTCCTTCTTGTCTTTGGCAACGCCCTTGTCGTTTTCAACGCCCTTGTTGCTGTTGTTGTTGTTGTTGTTGTAGCCAAAGCCCTTGTCGTTAGTCACACCGGCGGTTGGGTAAGCTTGGCCGTAGTTTGGTTGAGCATTGGCAACGTTGGGATCGTTGTAGAAGCTAGCACTTGCAGATGGTTTTTTCCCGAACAGAGCGCGCTCATCAGCAGGTCCGGGGGCAGGCGGACCTGGAGGTGGAGCGTACGGCCCTTGGGGTGCTGGGCTTTGTACAGGAGGGTCCCACTGACTTCGCCCGGTGGATTGGTCAATGTCTACAAATGGAAAGGTAGTTAGCACAGTTTGGAAGGGGTTTCGACCTGCCAATTACTCACAAAACCAGCGTTGGCTGTTCTGATCCCGTTGGCATACCCATCCAGGTGGCATTGGAGGCGGGGCTCCGTACTGGGAACGATGTCAGTAAGTTGAAAGAATGCAGGTAACTATCTCAAGGTGTGTTTTGCAGTCTTTGTATAGTGCTGAGTACGTACAGGAGCGGGAGGGCCTTGAGGAGCGGGAGGGCCTTGAGGAGTGCCTTGAGGAGTGGGAGGGCCTTGAGGAGTGCCTTGAGGAGTGGGAGGGCCTTGAGGCGCTGGTGAACCATAGCCTTGCTGGCCATAGGGCTGTTGTTGTGGATAGCCTTGCTGGTAAGAGTTTTGTTGTGGGTTAGGTTGCTGTTGGGGGTACGATTGCTGTTGGGGGTACTGTTGCTGTTGAGGGTACTGTTGCTGTTGGGGGTACTGTTGCTGTTGGGGATACTGTTGCTGTTGGGGATCCTGTTGCTGTTGCGGGTACTGTTGCTGTTGCGGGTACTGTTGCTGTTGCGGGTACTGTTGCGGTTGCGGGTACTGTTGCTGTTGCGGTTGCGGGTACTGTTGCTGTTGCGGTTGCGGGTACTGTTGCTGTTGCGGTTGCGGGTACTGTTGCTGTTGCTGTTGCGGAAAACCGCCTGGATCTCCGCGCGTTCCATCTATGCGAGGTGAGCAACCAACACAACATAGTCTGGGTAGCTCATAACATACCAGCCGGTTTGCCAGTTTGAGCAGGCTTCTTATCATCATCATTCATCATTTCCGCCATCTTTTTCTTGAGAAAGTCCATGATGGCGGTACAAGATACAATAGAGCAAGTATACGATTGGAGAAGACAGAACTGTTCAAGAGGATTGCGAGAGCTTTGAGACGGAATGGACACGGTGCAGACCTCTTTTCAATTAAATGGGACCCATATCCTGCATAATAGGGCAGAATTGCTCCAAGGGGGGACTCATGAACATGCTACCCCCCTCCCTGCTTGCGTTATATATCATTCGTTGAGAACCAATCATCAAAGAGTATCTGATCAAAACTGACAAGGGAGGGGGTAGTTCGTTCAAGAGTCCCCCGTGCCCGTGTAGATACCGGGGGAGAAACACAACGGGATGTTCCTACAATAGCAACGTAGGGAAAGTGGGGCGAAGAGGGGTTAACTTTAGTTGCCGCCATGTCAAGCTTCAAACTTGGGGGGGGATAGAGTCGACAGAAGGAGAGCATCCATGCGCCGTACAGTTTCTATTCATTATAATCACTGTTAGAAGTCAAGTGCCAAAAAGCACGAAGTACTCTCATCCCGTCTGTCTCGTTGGATGATGACGATCAGTCTGTCCTTGGACTAACGCTTCGCTGACTTTGGACCAAACATTGAATAAACTTTCCGTCCTGAAGAGTCGCACGATGTGAGGGCTGTCATGTTTTGATATCAAACCTATGTTGTGAGAGTGGGTCGGCAACGTGGCTGTGCGATGGCGTCTCAACCTGTCTGAGGCTGGCGCAGGCAAGCTTGGCTGTGTCATCTCTTGCATCAAAAGTTGCATACCAATTACTCAGTAGACAATTTAGTTATCTGAAGCGTTCCAGCGAGCGACGTCCTCGACTTGTACCGGCAGTCGTGACGGGGACAATTGCGGTGCTGCCCATTCGGCGGCCGAAAAGGGCGTCCCGGGACAGTATAGATATGCTGCCATGGAACACAAGGGTGAGCGAATCCTCTCACGTGAAAGAGGGAGTGAGAGCAGATGAAAGAGATGGATGATGGAGGTGTTCGACGCGGTGCGAAAGCGGACGGCTGGGCATTCCGAGGGCGGCTAACCATGTTCGGACGCACCCAAAAGACGAGACCACGATGCACACGGTAATGACGTAGTCGAATTCTTCGGGCTTTGAAAGAGATGGCGGAAAGACACAAGAGTCAGTAGTTGAAAAGAGGACGCACGTTGGTCGACAGATGTTTTGCAGACTGCAAGAAACAATGTCTGCTTGTAGATGCTCATGGGTTTCCCCAGAGGTTCGAGGCCAGCACCTTGAAGCCAGATCGGCAGTCAATCGCCAAGACGATTACGGAGTACCGTTCTACAATACATATTGGCTTAAGGCTGTGGACATGGAACCGTCAAAGGCACAACTGCGGAAACATGTATAGACGTGACCTCCGCAATACGCATCTATCAAATATCGCCAACTAGTTCTCCACAGCTGCAAGCTCGATGAAGGACGAGGATAGTGCGCGCCTTGTACCCCACCCCGGCTCCTCACCGTCCTCGATTGGCTAGCGCTCCCGGCGTCTGGGGCAGGCGTTGCATATATCAGACGTGTGGGCCGGACAACATATCGTGACCCTCTCGGCGCTGTGCGTACCTCGACGAGTCGACGACGACGACGACGAAGAAGAAGAAGAGCTGGAACTTTACGTCTGGGGATTCGTCCATTGCTTGTGGACGGCCAGCAGAGCGGAGAATTGGCGTCCAACGGGTCGAAGCCGCCCCATCTCTATGAAGTCTTCGCCCAGGTCGATATTCACAGGAAATACAGGCGAGCCAGACACATTGATTGCAGGTCACCAACACCTCAGCACGCCCGAATACCACGACACGCCCCCAAGACCAGAAGTGTCGAAGCCAGCCACACCGCGCGAATCGCCCAGGAAACAGACCTCATGGACACTGCGCCCGCCGGCTGACCAGCACAACTTCGGACGGGCGACTGGGCACGGCAACGGACAACTCAAGGGCACAGAAGAGGCGAAAACGCCGTCGGGCGCTCAAGGCAAAAAGCGATTGACAGCTTATGACGATACACAGTCGCGCTTTTCGACACCGACGAGTGAACCCCTTCTCAAGCGCAGACGCACCAGCCGATCGCGGCACACACTGGACCATTATTATCCATTGGCCCAGCGAAGATCGGAGCACTGCGCATCGGACCATTGCGGCGTCGCCCGAGCAGGAGCGACCGCCGCGCACTTCAAGCCGGACAGCAGCCAGCCGTCGTCGCCGCTGTTCTTCTCCAACTCCCAGCGCACACGACCGTGTCTGCCTGCGCGCTTCTCAAGCTCCGAGGCTGCTGCGAGCATGTTGAGCGGCACGCACGAGGATAGTGGCATCAAGACGGTGACACTGGCCAGGGGCTCGTACAGCAGCCTGAGCCCACCGGGGCCGCTCCTGCCACCGGCCAGCGGAAGGAGCTCGGAGCGGTCGAGCCTGCCTCCCCGTACGTCATCGCCGGATTCGGGAGACAAGAACGACCCGCTGCGCCTGCTCGGTTCAGTCAGTGTGGTGGAGCTGCTGGAACTCGACTCGCGGCCCATTTTTGTAGTAGATGTAGGCGATGCTGCCAACAACCACGCCTCTGATGTGCGCAGACTGCAGATATTGTTCGCAAATGGCGTGCTGCGGTCAAGTCCCTCAACGTGGGACCTGGTGGCTGGAGACCTGTCCTCTCCGTCGGGTGACGAGCCGACAGCCCATGCCTCAAGCCAGTTCAGAGGGTGGCTGGTGAGCACCGCAGAGCCCGGCGAGAGCATACATGTCGACCCTCCCCCCTTCGAACATGGCGGTATAGTATGGTCGTGTTTTACGCTCAGGAAACGTCTCCGTGTCGTCTCAGGTGCGACGGCTGTACTACCTGCACCAAGCATGCCCTCAGCCAGTGCTTCGTACGAACACGGGCTCCCGTCCTCGTCATCCGCTCTCACGTCTGGTGCTGGTAAAGAAATATCTTCGCTCCCCACGAGCGAGCCCCAGGACTACTTTGGTAGCACAATATCTGCAGTCACAGAGCACGCCATAACAGACCCGACTCTCGCCTCAGTGTCCGTACAACCCAATTCGCCCGCATCCGTAGATGCCCTCTTTGCGCGTCCAGACAAGTTCGAACTGCCTTCCTTCACAAACGAGTGCGTGCTACGTGCCCACGCTGTGGCAGAAGTTGACCCTTTTCGTAGGACAGAGACATCATTCCACCATCACGATGCTGGCTTTTTCGACTGGACCCGTCTGGCCCTATCATCGTCTCTTCCGCGGCATATACAATTCGCACGCTCCATCGATTGGGCGTCCACCCCACTCGGGCCTATTGAATACTGGTCGAACGACTTGCGCGCCATGTGCAATCTCATCATGCAAGTGGAATTCGTCAATTGTGAAGAAGGATTTATGCTAACATTGGCCAGGGCGAGTCCTCATCCTGCTGCCATGTACTGGGGTGATGAACTCGTGGCAATTTACAACGAGGCCTACATCGGTGAGTATAGCGTAACGTGACATGCAAACAAAAAGCTGATCATCGCGCAGGTCTTGCTGGCCAGAAGCATCCGACTCTTATGGGTCAGAGCTACAAGATAGCGTGGGCTGAGATATGGGATGACGTTAAAGAAGTGTTTGCAAACGCGCGGGTGACCGGCCAGGCTACGATGAAAGACGACGACTGTCTGTTCATGATGCGCAATGGCTTTTTGGAAGAAACGTACTTCTCCTGGAGCATTATACCGATGGTTGGCGAGGACGGGACAGTAATGGGTCTATACAATCCAGCTTTTGAAAAGGTCAATCTCCTCAAACATTCATTCCCAAATCCTCCCAACATGTGTTCTAATGCTCGTTTAGACAAGACGAAAGATTGCTGAGCGTCGCATGTTGGCTTTGAGAGAAGTCGGTGAACGGACAGCAACTGCACGAGACGTCAAAGGATTCTGGCAGCAAGTCCTGTTGGCATTGGCCGAAAACGAAATGGATACGCCATTTGTTCTCCTATACTCTGTAGCAGATGAAAACGATAGCGATTCCTCGTCCATCTATTCAAACAGTCTTCTCGGGTCCAAACATTGTTACCTGGAAGGGTGCTTGGGTGTACCCGAGAACCATCCGGCTGCACCCGAACATTTCGACCTGAAGGAGGGTAACGAAGGCTTTGGCCCAGTGTTCCGAGAGGTCATGAAGTCGGGTAAGCCCGCAGTCCTGAGCATCGGCTCTGGTGATCTCCCACTCGAGATGATGCAAGGGCTCGAATGGCGCGGTTTCGGAGACTCATGCCGCGATGTTGTCGTCTGCCCCATCCATCCCACCACTGGAGAGTCGATCCTCGGTTTCTTGGTCATGGGCGTCAACCCAAGGCGACCTTACGACGTAGACTACAACCTTTTCGTCCAATTGCTGAGCCGTCAGCTGGCGACGTCCCTGGCTTCCGTAGTGCTATTCGAAGAAGAGATTAGGAGAGGGCAGAAGGCAGCGAAGCTTGCGGCAGAAGACCGCTTCCATCTCTCGGAGCAGCTTGCCGCACGTACGCAAGAAGCTCTAGATATAGAAACCAGGTTCACGCGAATGGCAGAATACTCTCCCGCCGGTCTCTTTATCGCCGACCATGCAGGTCGCATCATTTACTGCAATGATACATGGTACGAGATTACGAGGGTACCTAAAGATTCCTCCAAAACCGACAAGTGGGTCGAATACGTTCATCAAGACGACCAAAAATATATACAGGAGCAATGGAAACAATTGGTGGAGAATGCCGATGCCATCAACATTGAATTTCGCTTCAAAACGCCATGGTCCGATCGGAACGGCAACAAAGGTGATACATGGGTCCTCTTCTGCGCTTTTCCGGAGAAGTTCCAAGATGGCATGCTCAAAAGTGTGTTCGGAAGCATTACGAACATCAGCTCGCAAAAGTGGGCGGAAGGTTTCCAAAAGAGGAAGATGGAAGAGGCGGTCGAGCTCAAGCGACAACAAGAAAACTTCATTGACATCACTTCGCATGAAATGCGCAATCCCTTGAGTGCCATTTTGCAATGTGCGGATGAGATATCGACCATTCTCAGCGACTTCAGGACCTCGGGCGCGCGGGAGATTCCACCAAGAATAGTGTCTGACAGTGTTGATGCAGCGCAGACAATCGCGTTATGCGCCCAGCATCAGAAACGGATTGTTGACGATGTGCTTACTTTGTCGAAACTCGACAGTGCGATGCTCATGGTATTTCTGTCTTGTCCTATGATCATGACAGTCCGCTAACGATATCGTAGGTAACGCCTGTCGACGCTCAGCCACTGCAGGTGGTTCAGCGCGCGCTCAAGATGTTCGAAGGCGAAGTTCAAACAGCTAGCATCCAAATGGACTTCGTCATCAGCGACTCGTTCAAAAAGCTTGATATCAACTGGGTCAGGCTAGATCCTTCACGAGTCCTTCAGGTCTTGATCAATCTGACGACCAATGCCATCAAGTTTACAACAACTGAGTCAAGCCGTACAATCAAGGTCATCCTGTCCGCATCCAGAGAATGTCCCTCATCCTCCGCGACACCCCGCGTGAACTTCTTCCCATCAAGATCCAAACGAATCGATCAGACCCTCGGCCAAGATTGGGGCGATGGCGAAGAGATTTATCTTGAGTTTGCCGTTCAGGATACTGGACGTGGACTCAACCCAGAAGAGAAGAAGCTGCTCTTTCAACGCTTTTCGCAAGCCAGTCCGCGTACGCATGTCACGTATGGAGGATCAGGACTTGGTCTTTTTATCTCTCGCGAGCTCACTGAGTTACAAGGTGGAGAAATCGGCGTGTCGTCTGAAGCAGGCAAAGGAAGCACTTTCGCTTTCTATGTCAAATGTCGCAAGACGACCGAACCCCAGGATGCTACGGAAACCTTGCCAGGGACGATACAGCGACAGCCGTCGAGTGCAAAGGATAAGCCTCGACTGCCGCAGCCACCAAAAGTCAAGGACTTCGGAGCTATACCAAAAGAAGCGCCGAAAATCGCAGCCAAAGACAGCAAGCCCGACCTCAAAGTCCTCGTAGTTGAGGATAATCTGGGTTGGTTTTTCTCCTTCCTTTTTTCCATGGTTGTGGCTAATAAGAACTACGGTAGTCAACCAAAAAGTGCTCCGACGCCAACTCGAGAACCGTGGCGTAAAGACCGACGTCGCTAATCATGGCGGAGAAGCACTCGAGAAATTGAAACAATCTCGCTTTTGGAAAGGCCATGGCCCCGACGCACTAGATCTCGGTGTTGTTCTTATGGACAAGGAGATGCCAGTCATGGATGGTCTACAGTGTACGAGCAAGATACGCGAATTTGAGGCGCAGGGCTTGTTGAGTGGACATGTGCCCATCATCGCGGTGACGGCGAATGCGAGAAGCGAGCAGATTGCTACGTTGCTCGCAGCCGGCATGGTACGTAGTACCACCAACACACAGGATCTATATGAGGAGGGGCTGACATGAAACAGGATGATGTTGTTTCTAAACCTTTCCGTATCATAGAACTGATACCCAAGATCGAAGAACTTACACTAAAGTACTCGGAATCTCTTGCAGGCGAGGAGGTAGGCTTGGTTGCCCCGAACAAACCGAGCACGACGCCTTATTCGATATGAACAAAACAGACCGACTAAAATCATACGCATCAACGTTACCTTTTTCGCTTACCTTACTTTTCTACCTGCATACCGCATCTGCATGGTTGTGTGATAGACGTAGAGAGGGTGATCGGCAAAGTCGGCATCATGACTGCGGCTTAGCCCACCTTCGGCACTCTCCAGGATGGGCGTTTTTTTATTTTCCGATAGGGCAATTCATTTGGGGGTTTAGAAAGAAGTGTGCAGGGACCTAATATACTTATGGGGGTGTGGTTTCCATACAAATAGGGCGATAACGAGACTCCTGGAATAGGAAACGGGAAATGAGCATGAATAATGAGGAGTTCTGACGCTTGGGTGTTTTGGCTATTCATGGTTTGCTTGCTTGCTTGTTTTGGGAGTACTGCTTCACAGTACTAGGTTCGCATACGTACATACCCCTTTTTCATTATGGATCGGACCATGACGGTCACGGTCTGTCATTTCCAGCAATGCATTTGTTCCTTTCTTCTGTGGCCCTGGACCCTCTACTTCGCGCCACGCGCCTTACCCTAGTGCACTTCGCAGCACTAATCACTCGTTCCTCCTTTACGGTTAGGCGTTTACCTCGACGGCACACGTCCCACGCGTCCTTGCACCGCCGCTCCTACGACCCCTCGGTAGCAGTAATCATGCCGGGTTTCCAACTCGGTATATTCTGAACGATACGCCTGCTTGCTTGTTTGGTTGCTAGAAGTTTTCAATGTTTTGGTGGGGAAGATGACGTCAGACGCTTTTGCCTTGGGTATGTGGAGTGGCATTTTCACTATCGCAGACTCTTCGGACAGGTGACTAATCTTTCTCTTGGAACAATAGGTTGTATTCAAGGTATATACGTAAAAAGGTATACAAAAAGCCCACCCAACAGCAGCAGCAGTCATAACATTCGTCAACATCGCTCCCAGAAAAGAGTCTTGTACCCACATGCGCCTCGTCGACCAAACGAACCTTCTACCACTCCGAGATGTACGGAGCAAGCGGAAGAAGGAAGAAGAACAAAATTTCATGGACGCGTTAAATGGTATATCTAAAACCTCTCTGGAGATCCTCCTACATGCATTGTTAGCATTCGTTCCGAGAGTACACGTTCGTTCCAGGACAAAACTTACGGAAGTGTGTTCCAACTCAATCTCCCCCCGATCAGCCTTCTTGTTCGCACTCGCAAACGCAACGCTCAACACGCTCACAATGATAATGTTGAACAAACAACACGCAATGCAAGCATAAACGCCGTTGTAATAATGCGGTCCGTCCTGCTCGCGGAACACCAGACCCCCCGCGATTCCACCAATGCCACCGAACCCGACCAGCGTCGCCGAGCAAAAGGCTCGTTTCCACTGTCCACGGATGTTATTGGCTTGATACGTCATACTGGCCGGGACATTCGAGTTTGCGCCTGCAGTGGTGAGGAAGACGCCGAAGTAACGCACAGCGGGGCTCTTGTGCCAGCCCATGATTGGGAGACCGATGAGGCAGAGGATCATGTTGAAGATAATGATGGGGCCACGGATGCGGTACTTGTCGCCTACCCAGCCAGTTACGAACATGACGATGCCAGCGAAGGCGTAGGGAGGCGCGACTAAGCACTGCGAAGCGCCGATGTCGAACCCCATTCCTATGTTTAGGATGACGGGGAGGAAGAAGGCGAGGGCATAGCTGACGGTTGTGGTGTTGAAGTAGATCAATGCGTATCCCCAGATCTTGGGATCAGTTCCGGCGTGCAGGAATTTGGCGAGGGAAAAGGGTTCGGCGACTGCGTCGCCGCGATCTCGGTCAACGCGGTCGATGATGAATTTTACTTCACGGTCGTTGAGAAACTTGTAGGAGCGGTGGGCCATGTCGGGGAAGTCGACGAGAGCCATGTAGCCGATGAATCCGAGAACGGTGGTGATGACGCCTTCGATGATGAAAATCCAGCGCCATCCGGACAATCCTGAGAGTCCGTTCATCTGCATGAGGCCGAAGGCAAGGATACCGGAACAGGCAGATGCCAGACTACCCAGGAGATAGAATACAGAGTAGCGCTTGCCGACATCGAAGCGGGTGTACCATGTCGATAGGAGGTAGACGCAACAAGGGAAGAAACCAGCTTCCAGGACACCGAGGATGACACGCAGAGCAGCGAGTTGTTCCCAGCCTTTGACGAAGCCGAAACCGATCATTACCGCGCCCCATGCTACGACGATTCCGGAGAGAAAAATGCGTGGACCTAATTTGCGGACGATGATGGTGGCTGGAGGCTGGAACAGGGTGTAGGTGATGAAGAAGACCAAAGTTACTATGGAGTAGCGTGAGACGGTGCCCATGAGAACGCCGAGCTTCAGTTCAGCTTTCATGCTGTGGCACGCAATGTCAGTCAATACTGTCAATCAATTCAGGCATATTTGCAGGGAGGTGGGGGTAAACATACCCGGCAATATTGGCATTCGACAGGTTCGTTCGATCCATCAAACTGATGCAGTACAGAATACCCACGGTGCCGACCAGCCGACGATCGATGCGATGAATGATCTTCTTCTGCTCCGCCGGTGAAAATTCACACTCGTATTCCTCTGCGGAACCTCTGGGAGACTTGGAACCATCAATGTCCTCGGACATGATGTTAACATTTTTTTCCTGTGTCGCCATGGCGCAGACGACGGAGGTATCGAGACCTCAGGCTGTCAGGCTATACAGAAAGGACGAAAGTACCCGGAACCTAGGGCAGCGAAAAAGAAACAAGAGGTAAGAGAAGAGGGAATGTATAAAGGGGGGTCGAAGCCTGACAAGGCTCGAGGATCCTATATGTAAACAGGCACACAGGAAGCTTTCCTTGCTTCAGGTATACCGGACAGGGGCACACACACTACTGTACCAAGTGAGCTTGTCTAACCTTCACACCGGGAAAGTTGCCGAGGCAAACCCCCTTACTACACTGCGACGATTGCGTCTTGTAATGCATGAGAAGAGGCCTCAACCAACGAACCCCCGGAGGAAAACTTGAATGGGCCAAGCGGCGGGAAGACGATGTTGGAGAGAGGATGGGGAAGCGTCTTGGCACGTGGGGAACCCCGCATGTTCTAACCACACCAACGACAAGGGAGGAAAGGCGTGGTCCATACAGAACCAATTAGCCCGTCGGATCTGGGGAAGTACTCTTCCTCTCTTCCGTCATTGCCGTCATCTCTCATCCTTCATCAGCAAAAGGAGACCCGCTTCTTCTTTGCATACCCACCCACCGTATACAGACCATTCCAGGCGACGCCTTCGCTTGCAGCACCACGTGGTACAGCGTCAGCGCCTACAATATATCACTTACCGTGTTGCATTTGCTGGGTTTCAGCTACCTCTAGAATGCCACTCATCCTATGTTTGACCCCAATAGGGCATCATACCAATACTTCTACGGCAAATCCTTGTGGAGGCTTGATGCACTAATAGCTATCTGTTGTCCATATCTTCTAGCCAACACTGATGCCAAGTACACGGCAGGCAGATGCCTACTTTTGCAGAACGGCTCACTGGTGCTGCTGACGGCCTCGGAGCTGGGCTGACTGCCATTTGCAGGAGGGCCCACAGGCGTAAGGCATGGCAGGCAACGCACGTATTTTCAAGCAATCTCCCGCCTCCGTATATCTATCCCGCTTAGATGCGCTTATTACGCTATCAGGAAGCCTGTTAGGGCAGCCACCGCGCTGGATCTTGTCAGCGCCAGAGTCGGAAGCTCCGACAGAGAGACATTGGCTCGAGATCTTCCCTTTCTCACTCAGGAGCTTACAATTTGGATTCCTTCAGGCCGCCAGTATCTATTATCCGTCCTTTGTCACACCAAAACCCACATGGTGTTAATGGGAAGCACCGTGGATGCGTGACATCATGAGACCAGCTTCCAAATTACATGTTTGCGCGAATCAACCAGTTCTTTCTAGTGTATCACGTGTGTATATAAGTATAGACCCTCCTATCGTCCCTATGAAGATCCGTCTGCGACCATGATATGAATGATCGTATTAGACTCACGGTCCCTGCATCAACCCGTTCCCACGGACACCAAGATCTCTTGTCTGAGGTCCAGGCTTACGGCACATGCCATACCAGGACCCCTGGTGTAATTCCTATGTTGTGTCAAGGGCTTCCTTTCCTTCAATGGCAATACAGGGACCAATCAACTCCCCATATATAGTCACCCGTGTTTGACTGGCTCCTGTAAGAAACATCTCTCTCTAATTGCCTTCTAGACGTGTGATAAGCCGCTGGACATCGGCGTCTTGCGCTTAAACCTTCCTTTACATATAGTAGAATATGAGACAAACTTGGAGATGAGCCATCTTTACGATAGAAAGCCATATCGGATACTAACGGGTAATCTTCTCGGTAAACTACTGAGTCGACCTCAAGCCTATCATTTCCTGAGTTGGACGGACCGATTATTCTGCAGAGTAGTGGAACCGCACTGTCGACGTCGACATTAACATCATATGACCAGTAAAATTCTCGTCAATCCCCAAAAAGCGCTGCCCGTCGACTCGCAGATTCCTCAGCCTTCTGTCAAACGACACAAGATGGTATCGCATTTGCTGTTACTGCGAACATTATGAAGACAATGTGTAATCTTCCAGAGGAACTCGTAGTAACATGGCAAAAGATCTATACATCTCGGAGCGCTATACCTTCTGTCTTGTCAACAAGCAATTCAATCCTGGTCGTACCAAGCATCTTTGCCGAGACATCGTGCTGGAGCACCCACCTGGCTCTCCGCACCCCTTGTACTTTCTTCGCATACTCATCACCGTTTCAAAGTTTGGGAAGTGTATTCAAAACGTCAGATGCATTATATTTCTTTCGCACGAATGGATGAACATCCCGGAATATGCCAAGGAAAATGTAGGCATTGATGACATCTTTGCCTCGGTCTGCGCGATCTGTATGCGGCAGCGATGGATGGAAACCATTCCATATAGGCATAGCCCATTTCAGCAATATCAATGAAAAAGTAAAATATCCGCTCTTCTTTGCGGTCTTGAGAGTCCCTTTCAGATTGTCAGGCTACAGAGCATTGTAGAGAATTTCAGGTTAGAGATAAACAAAAGCTTTCCAAAAGCGTGGCCTATAGGAATAAATATCCCTTTGTTTCTTCTTTTTCGAGAGTGATAGAGAAATGAGAATACCGCTCCGTCCCGGCTCTTGTCCGGCAGTGTGTAAAGTGATCAGGTTAATATGCACAACTCTCGGCACTTCAACATCACCTCTCAGCCAGTGCTACAAATTACTCACTTCATCTGGCTAACAACCCTCACGAAAATCTCAAGACTTTCATTGGCACCCATTGTCACACGAGAGGATATAATCCACGACATCAACGAATTTCGGGCTCGCTTCCCCACCATTCCTACATTGATCTATGATCTGGTCTAGGAAAACAGGAAGGTGATGATGCTTAAAGAGACGTCGAGAGGCCCACATCTGGGCATCGTTGTCCCATTTACTCCCCTTCGTTTTGACTCTCTCGGAGATTGAACGCTACAATGTTTTGGAACGCTGTTGTCGCTGGTGCACTCTTGGGGCAGTCTGCCTCTGCGCAGAATATGTTGCGATTTGGCTGCTCGCAGCTCACCATCGAGAGAGCTGACCCGCTCGTCAATCCCGGCCTGGGTCCTTCACCGCACACCCACCAGATCATTGGAGGAGTACGTTACTTACTACCTATAACCATAGGCATCAAGGGGCCAGAGCTAACGTTGATTAGAACTCCTTCAACCTTACCGTAACTAGCACTTCTCGACTTCTTCCATAATTTGTACTAATACTTCATATGATAGATGGAACCTGCTGTTTTCGACCCCCCAGCGAAGTCCACATGCACAACTTGCACGTATAGCGAAGACTTCAGCAACTATTGGTACGTCGAAACCTTCACACACCTCCACGTTATCAAACCTGATGCCCTTTCTAGGACTGCATCGCTATACTTCAAATCCCCCGAAAATGGCACCTACCAACGCGTCCCCCAATTTGCCAACGTAGGGCTCCAACAAGACGGCGGCATGACTGCAAGTACCCCTATCCCACCCTTCCCAGTCACTCCTCCCAAAAACCCAAGTCAATACTAACACCCCACCCCCACCCCAGGTCTACTACATGCCCTACTCCGCCGTCAACAACAAAATGACCGCCTTCAAGCCCGGTTTCCGCATGCTCGCCGGCGACCCCATGACCAAAAAGAACAACCGCATCAGCATCTGCCACCGCTGCCTCGGCAACGGCGAAGGCTTCGCCCCCTGCGACGCCAAAGACACCGGCGAACTCCCCACAAAGTTCTGCCCCAAAGGCATCCGCGCAACCATCATCTTCCCCTCGTGCTGGGACGGCCGGAACCTCGACTCCCCAGACCACAAGAGCCACGTCGCCTATTCCAATTCGGGGGGCTTGGGAACGCCAAAGTGCCCGAGTACGCATCCTGTGAGTATCCCGCAGGTCATGTATGAGATTATGTGGGATACGGGGCGGTATAAGAATTCGGCTTGGTATGGGAATGGGAAACAGCCGTTTGTTTATAGTTTTGGTGATGCGTAAGTTTTGCTTTTTCTTATCTTTCACCTTCATCCCCTCCCCCTCCCCCCTTTCTTTCCCTCTATTTCTTAGCTTGCATTGGCTTGATGGGATGCTGACGACGTGGTTAAAAGCGTCGGGTACGGTCAACATGGAGACTACGTCTTCGGCTGGAAAGACGACTCGCTCCAGAAAGCTATGGATGCTCTTTCTACTGGTAAATGCGCGAATGCAAACTGCGGTGTTCTTAAGATTCAGTCAGCCAAGGACGCGATGGCGTGTAAGAAGGCGCAGCAGGTGGTTGAGGATGTGGGGAAGGATGGACAGTGGCTGAAGGAGCTTCCGGGTGGTGTGCAGGTTATGGCTTCTTAGATGGGGGTTACTGAGATTGTTGGTTGGCGTGAGGTGGTGGTGGGAAGCCGGTCACTCGCTACATTTATGTGTGTAGTTTTTGGTAGTTAATTTTTGGGTTTAGAGTTTTGGTTGTTTTGCGATTACGGACTCTGCTACTACTGCTGCTGCTGCTGTCGATAAGATGGTTACATTCGAACTACTTTCCCTTCGGACCTCGAAGCTAGAAGCGTACGTAAAAGACTCCTTACAAACACCCATTTAATCCTACATCTACGTCATCCCACCAGAGAAGTCAGCGTTCCCATGTCAACACGAGCTTCATCTCCGTTCAGAATTGCCGAGCCCCACATACCCAACCCACAGCAGCCTGCACGCTGAAATCCGGTCCACATATTTGTTAGTATTGCCTATCTGAAATTAATTGGTTTCCGGTTCAGCGAGTTCAAGGCGTAAAGGACCTAGCGTGACTATTATCCAGTGTAGTAGGAAGCCTGTTCTATGGCAGAATAAAGTTGTAGATTGCACATGGTACGTAAGGGTGATAAGCTCCAGGTATGCCGATATCTCCATATAACGACTTGCCTGTGCGGCTGTACAAAACTACTAGATCAGTCATGGGTTAGCCTTATGGCTTCCAAGTAGAACATTCGGCACGATAGCGATTCGGTGATCAAAATCTACCAGCAAAGAACCACTCTCAACTTAACCAACCATGTCCGAAATCAACCCCAAGCAGCAAAAAATTCCACAACGTCCATACAACCATCTAAAATCGCAACATCAACAACCACTCTACTTCCAACTCAACACCCAATCCGCACTCCAAGCCCCCCCACTCGTCGCTGCATTCAACCCACTCACCCTCAAAACCCCCCCACTCTCATCATAACCCACACTCCCATTCCCCACACTTTCCCCATTCAACCTGACCGCTCCAACTCCACCAAACACCCCCAAAATAGTAACATTACCAAGCGCATTACCATCCTTCCAACTCCCCTTAACACCCACCTTCAACGACCCACCACCAGCCCTGAACGAAACATCCAACGACTCAGCCGGCTCAAGCGACTCCCCATCATCCACATACAAAGAGCCCTCCGCCTCACCATCGTCGTCGAGCGCCACGATGAGTCCCCAAGGATTCTTGCGGGATTCCATGGTCGTGTAGCCTGGTTCTTGAGTCGGTAGGACGGCGCCACCACGAATGAAGACGGGAATATGGCCCAGGGGAGCGGAAATACTGGTATTTACGCCAGCTTCAGCTTCAATGCGTTTGCCCGTGTACCAGTCATACCAAGACCCGCCGTCGATGATGCCTGGGAAGACGCCCTTCACCCTGTCGACCTGTGGCTCTAGGACTGGGGTGATGAGGATGTTAGGGCCGAGTAGGAACTGTGTATCTACGCCTGCGAGCTGAGGCTCGTTGGGAAACTCCCAGGATAGTGCGCGCATGACTGTGGACCCTGTGGTATGTGCTTGATGGAAAAGGGTGTAGATGTATGGTAAGAGTGAATATCTGATCTGCATTGCTGTCTTCGTAGCAGTTGTAACGCTCTCCCAGAGATAAGGTTCCTGGGAATTCGCGGATAGGGTGTTGTGGTTTCGGTAAAAGGGGAAGAAGGCTGAGAGTTGCATCCAGCGGGAGCAGAGCTCGGCGTCTGTGTTGCCGTTGAAACCGCAAGTGTCGACGCCGAACATGGGGATGCCGAAGAGAGAGAAGGAGAGGGCTTGTGGGATCGAAAAGTACATGTAGTACCATTTCGACGCGTTGTCGCCGCCCCAGTGACCGGTCCATTTTCCGGTTCCGGGGAAGGTAGATCGACCGATGATGAAGGGTCGTTTGCCAGGGAAGACGGAGAGGAGCCCTTGGTAAGTTGCATTGAGGATTTGGTGTCTAGATGGAATGTTAGTCCATGCATAGTATATGGAAGGAATCTAAACTCACCCCCAGATATTGTGCACATCATACTCCTGAACTCCATTGGCATGCGTGGCATTGGGACTGACTGCATGTACAGCCAAATCGGCACCAGATTGTACATGATTGATCACATACGGCGGGTGATTGACGTTTCTTACACCAGGAGTTGGAGTAGTGCGAAGGTAGCTTGTAGTTGATGGCTGAGGAACGGCAGTAGCACTGTTCTCAGCGTTCTGACTCGAAGCTCCGGCTGATGCCGACGCAGCTTCTGTTGCATTGGTGATATTAAAGCCTTCGGGAAATTCGTAAATGATGTTTCCTTTCTCTCCTGGAAGGGCAAAGGGAGTGTGAACGGGATTGAGAGTAATATTGCCAGTGCCGCACGACCCGACGCAGAAGGACGAGACTTCGTTCATATCGATCCAGAAGCCCGAGTATGGGACTTCCTTGTACCACTCGACCCTACGAATAATTAATCCATGTTTGATTGTCTCGTGACTGAGTATTAAGGACTTACATCTCCTTCACCCACCAGCTTTGGCCATTGGCTGACATCCAATCAGGGAACACAGTGTATCCAGGCCACACAGCGCCAATCTATCAACGATATTAGCAGATATTGCATCAATAGAACATGGACCTATAACTTACGTATTGACTTCCATCCGGGTTCATCAAGAAAGACCCAGACTCGTTGCCCCTCGTATATGTATCATACGCATCCGAAGCATTTTGTGGGTTGGGAATATAG
The DNA here is from genome assembly GCA_022560085.1 of Helminthosporium solani. Taxonomy (NCBI): domain Eukaryota; kingdom Fungi; phylum Ascomycota; class Dothideomycetes; order Pleosporales; family Massarinaceae; genus Helminthosporium; species Helminthosporium solani. The sequence continues at coordinate 14,002 of JAFISD010000263.1, read as the reverse complement.
ATAGCTGCATCCACAATCGGTACAAAATGTTGATTATTCGAGTGCAGAAATTCGAAGAACTCCTTGACACCTGAAGGCGGGAATGTTACTGGATCAAGTGTGAAATCGCGATACTGATCCATGTAATCGATGTCCAGCCATATGGTTTCGAGTGGAATATCAAAGTCCCTGAACGTCTCTATGACTTCTCGAACTTGCGTCCAATTGCGGTATCCCCAGCGACACTGGTGGAAGCCCAAACTCCAATAATTCTGCATAGCTGGTAGTGCATCGATGGACTTCACGTATTGCTTGGTGACTTCGGGTTGAGTTGGACCGTCATAGACGAAGAGATCGATGCTGCCGCCGAGCGTTCTCCACGTTAGGCTTTTTGTTTCAAGCTTGATCTCTTGACCATGAGTGTTGCGGAGATAGACGCCATGGGCATAAGACTCGTAAGGCGAGCCTCCGGTGCCATTTGCATGGCCGTGCCCTCCAGTATGATTTCCACCTTGACTGTAACTATTCCTGCGTTGATCAAGCTTAGACTTCTCGACCAGTCTTTTCTTGTTATCACTACCTGTCTCAAAATATCGCGTCTCGAGATAGAACGGGTGACTCCCGTACAGGTTGCGATCAATCGGGTCGCCTACGTCTGCAGCGTAGATGGTGGCAGTGTAATTATTATTGAGCTTAAGCGCGTGAATGTGCTCACCGAGACCGGAAAGATTGTAGTCTTCAGGAAGAGCGGATACAAATTCGATGAATTGATCTTCGTAGATGAGCTTGGTGTTTTCAGTCGAGAAGAGCACATCGCCAGTGGAGCCGCGAGTGACGCTGAACCAGAAAGACGGCTCGTCGTCCCCTACGAATAAGTCAGTAAGATCAATCTTCAGCGAAGCAAGCCGAAGAATGACTCACAGTCAAATTCAAGATCAATGTCGCCGAACGAATCTTCTGCTTGAGGACGAGTAATGTCATCCGGAGCGATAAACCAAGAAGAGTTGCGAGAATCCTGAACCAATCAATTTCCTCTCTCGCCCCCGAAATCAACATGACACTCACCAGATAGGCCGGGCTGATATTGATAGCCATCCTGTTCGCAGATTGATACTCCACTTTCAAATTGAGCACCTCGACATCGTTCCCGTAAACATGGCAAGGCGAGCCAGCAAGCGTTAATACAGCAGTCAACCCGCGCCCACTCTCCTTCACATCCGATGCTTTATACCCAGGACACACATCCTGAGCATCAACCGCATCCGGATCCTTCACATTCGGCAACAGATCCGCACCCTTATCCGCAGTAGAAGGAATCGTAAACACAGGCCTAAACGTCGTCGTCATCCCACCAACAGCCGTACCCGCCGCAGCCGTCGTAGTCGCAGACGGCCCAGTCTCCTGCCCACTCGTCAAGCTCTGCAAAGACAACAGCAGCGATGCCGTTTTTACAAACTTCGACGGAGCCATAGTGGAAGTCCAGTCGCTCACACAGGCTCCTTTCGAAAGAGGGGAGAAAAAGCTCTGCAATCCGTCTGGCCAAATTCGCAAAGCCAATTGACCGAAAAAACGACTAGATGCCCTTGTAGCAGCATCCATAGCCGCGGCCATGGTCGAGATATATATCTTGCTGGGAAGAGCTATGAGCGCGACGACCTCACATGCAGATGCACCGTGTGGTCCGGCAATGAGCAACGAGGAACTATTCGTATTATGTGTGACGTTTGTGCCAGGAACATGAACATGGGTAGATAGCGTGCATACATAAGCGAAGTCTGCGCGTCGATCCTTCTGCTGAGTCTCTCGCGGTCAAATCCGCCTTGGATGGTGGATACTATGTACTTCGTATTGTAAGTGGGAGAGATCGTGCTGGGTGAAAGTCTTAGCTTCAAAGATCAGATACCGCTTTGAATGGACTTTTCATCAGGCTTCCGAAAGTTGCGAGATACAGATCTGTTTTCCATGGTGCTGAGGAGCCTGCAAATCTAAGACGATAGAACGAGGTCCGCAGGGAGTTGCTTGGGCGTCCAAAAGCCGTTGGGATGGATATTGCCTGCAGATTGATCATCATGTTGAGCCTCTGCCGCTCTCCTGCGGTCAAGGAACAGCACTGTACGATGCGTTCATCGCCTGCTCTTTATGGTATAGTCTATACTGGCGCATGTTCAGGTTTTGGGTCTTGGTTGAAAGGCTTGCAGCTCAACGGCTGTAGCTCAATGCTTAGGGGATCTTCGTTGTCGTTCCCTTCGGGTAGCATGGCAACTTGGGCTCTCTTGAAGCTACTCTCTCACCCACCTATAAAGTACCCCACACGATATTTGCGCCACCTTTTCAACGCCCGGCTTGGCAGTGATAGTCATGATTGACAGGGCAATACGGAGTACTTTGCTCCTTTTTCAATCCTTGGGTGGTGCAGTCAATGAATTGGGATGAAACATTATCTATCATTTGTAATGAATGCGTCTATAACGAATGGAGATCCATATGTGCCTCTTCTCCAACTCACCCCCTTCGTCATTCCTTCCGAGTCTCGTCCGATGTACCCCGCCGACGCTATGAGCAGACCATCACCAACTGCTTTTTCCAGTTTTGAAATCCCCCCTAGCGGTGCTATCATGTACCTTGGCGCCATGACTCTGCGGATCAGATGTTCGGAAGCTTCCTTGTACTGTACGGGATATGGAACCCAGCGATTGGCTACAAGTCGGAGCGAGAAACATTCCGGGCCTCCGCAAAAAATGTTGACCGTATCGATGTGGTAACATCATGTTTGTGCATTTGCATGCGGTCTTCGACTGCGGAGGCCGGGTTGCTGAACAGTGGGGAATGTTTCTCGGAACGCTGGAGGGGAGAAGCCGATCCAGGATAATGTATGCCTTCTTCTGCTTCTGAATGCGGATTGACCAGACCATCGCCATCGCAGGGCTTCACAACCTTCCCAATTTTTGAGATTACAGCACCTCACTTCGGCCAAGGATTCGACCGCTTCGATGACCCAGAACTCCCGCTGTCATTCGGCCACCTAAACAGCGTAAAAGGGACTTCAGGATCGTCACTCGTCGCAACGAATATGCCTTCGTCGCCCAGTCCATTCCTACCAATGTAGCTCTTCAGTGACGTGCGGTGAGACAGTCGATTTCTAGATTTCGACGATATGCCTGGAGATCGTGTGGATGCCACGGGAACCGCAAGGCTACGGTTATGACCTTTTTGCTGTGGATGTAATCGTGTACGGCCCTGTGCCTGTGCTTGCGCCAAGAAGGTTCGGAAAGACATAGGTCTCGGTAGGGTACGGGTATGTTCAGGGGGAGGTGTTGGCACAGGCTCAACCAACGATAGGTTTGAGAGACGTTTTTGGTATATACTCGCATACTCTGATACCGCATAAGTTGGAGAAGGCATGACCTTTACCGGTACAGGGGCGAATTTTCTTAGCGATACCTCGGATGCTGCTTTTGGGTCTGCTATGCGTGGATACCGCGAGCTGCCGGCCGTGTTAGGGCGATCTTCTTTGGGAAAGAGAGACCACTGGCTCGGCGACTGTGGCAGTTGCGGAACAGGAGAGGGTGGAGCGCTGTCGAACCGAGGGTTGGGTAGTTTGAGTGTCGATGGTCTTGATGGGTAAGGCAGGAGAGTTGAGTGTAAAGTCTCGTGGTCCTCAGTGGCGGGATCGTCAACTTGGTGTATCTGTCCTGGTGCTGAATAGTCCTCTATTTCTGCGAAGTCCATTGATGTCAATTCGTCTATCGTTATTGGTATGGGTAGCTCCATCATCGGGGGTGTCTTGACGGACGTCTTCCTCCTGACCATGGCCGATTCTGACCCGTACGACGCAGATCTCGGACGGTTCGCAAAAATTTCCTCCTCTTCGGACGACTCCTTCTTCCTCCTCCCGATACATGCCCAATATCCTGTACCGATACACATTGCGATGAACAGGAGAATACCAATTCCAATGCCGACCGCGGCACCTGTATCTAGTCCGGCCGATTTTTCCTTGGCTGAATACTCTGTGCTTGTCTGACGTTCACGTATATGGATATGGTTTGCTGGCGGGTTGATAAACATTAAAAATAAGAAATTCTAGTTTCACTTCCAGGGCTTAAGAAGTGTGTGGGTAGGACAATTTCTGGATAGTCATAGTAGCGAAGGACCGTGGAAGTGACTGCTCATCCTCATGGTAGCGATAAAAAGCAAAAGAGTGATAATCCTGCCTGAACAGGGAGAAGCTCCGATTTTGAATCGAGAGTCTCACGCGGATGGTCGTCGCCGCATGGCAGGCGAAATTAGACAACTGCTGAAGGTTTGACTAATCCTAGTGCTACGCACCGCCCGCAGCTTAGCTGGACTAAACATTGTTTCATCTATCACCATAGTCTTTGGAGGCGTGACTGCGCCAACGCGTGATTGAGTTTGATGGTGGCATCGCAAAAGAAAATATGCTGGTCCTTAATTCCAGTCCAAGATACTGATAGGTCTGTCACCTATGGGCATAGGTTTCGAGACATGGCATCCTGGGAAGGCGTCATACACACAGAATAGCGTATTCTTGACTCTTGCATCGGATCAGACGACCGCGCATGCAGGACGCGACGCCATGACACTTTCGAAGCGACCTCAAGAAGTTCATTGTCGCGACTCAGGCCAATCCAGAACCCCTGTCGCGTCCGGACCCAGGGGAAATACAGGTGATTAACAACCCGGCTTTCCCATCGATAGCTATTGCGCATTCCCAAGAAGTCTTTCCCTGGCACTCAAACGTCGGCAACCTGAGGGACTCCGCAAACTCCAGGTATGCGTCAGTCACTCGATCATACGGCAGACGGGCCCGCTCCCGTACCTTCATTCGGTAAGGCGTATCCTGTGTGGATACGCGTGGAGGCCGAAAATGTAGTCAACCCCTAGCCTATGCAGCTTTGAAGAAGTATCGTGAAATGAGCAGGCATGCGGCGTGCAGCCACGCGCGCCCGGAATGGGGTTCCACTTCAAAGACAGTTCCTCATCCGAGGCGTTAGTTTGAGGGTAGCAGAGTAAATCGCAGGACCCTGCAGAGATCGGCTCAAGCGTTGAATGTTGTGGTAAGAGTCACGGAAGGGAGCTGTGTTTGAAGGTGATGTGAGTACTCCGTAGGTACCATCGACTGCATGTATCAGGAGACTGAAAGGACAGCTATGTCTGCGGTGGTTAGTGAGATAACAAGATGGAGTGATGTTTGGAATGATTGAGGAGCCATTGAATAACCACGGAGAAATTTTCGATAACTATTTTGCTATGAGATAGTCACGTGATGTTTATTACAGCGACCTGCCACCTGCTTTTCCACACACCCAGATTCAGGAAGAACGCGCTAAGTTTGAACCAATCACAGACGACGCGTTATCGATACGCTATGTACATGACGTCGTAGAAAACAACGAATGACGAGCGCCCAAAAGCACGCAGCGTAAGCGGGGTTGTTAGAATACCACATCCACCCATACCCGCAACGATACGTACGTACAGCTCGTGTCCCACCTGCTTATCTGCGTCCTTTAATGAATATAATCCGCTTCTTTGCTCCTCTGCGCAGCTCCATCAAGCTTCAAAAAGGCTTTTCCACCACCACTTTTACACATAAACAGACAGCTGCGTTTTCCACAAGCTTCCGGACAATGGCACAAGAGTTCAAGCTCAAGGGCGTTTCGTCGCTCGCGTTGAAGAACGGGGATAAGCAGGAGGTAGAGGTCGAAGGCGTTGAGGGCGGAAAGGTGCTGTTAGTGAAGATCCAGGATCGCGTTCATGCTACATCGGCGAACTGCACGCATTATGGTGCGCCTTTAAAGACGGGTGTGCTGACACCCGAGGGTCGGTTGACATGTCCATGGCACGGAGGTAAACTTCTTAGATCCAGTCTAGTCTTACTCCAACTAACAAGTTACAGCTTGCTTCAACGTTTCTACTGGAGATGTAGAGGATGCACCCGCGCTAGACCCACTCACCAAGTACGAAGTCTTCGAGAAGGACGGCGCTGTGTACGTCAAGACCGATGAGGATACCCTCAAGGCAAACCGGAGATTCTTGAATATCAAATGTTCGGCGGCGAGCAACGAGAAGGTTTTGGTGATTGGAGGGTGGGTTTAGCACGTAACGATTCACTAGGGTCTAAAGCTGACAGAAAGCAGCGGGTCAGGGACCCTTGGTGCTATCGAGGGGCTTCGTGGCGGCGGCTACAAAGGCGCCATCACCGTACTCTCAAAGGAGGGGTACCGCCCGATCGACCGAACGAAGCTGTCAAAAGCCCTACTTGCTGACATCTCGAAAGCTGCGTGGAGACAACCAGAGTTCTACAAGGATGCATCCATCGATATCATCGAAGATGAGGTGAAGAGTGTAGATTTTGATAGCAAGAAGGTTTCAACCAAGTCTGGGAAGACGTACGACTACAACAAGCTGATACTAGCGACTGGCGGTACACCAAGGTGGCTACCGTTGGAGGGGTTGAAGGGTGACTTGGGCAACGTCTTTTTGCTACGATCTCTGTCGGATGCCCAAGATATTGTCAAGGCCGTTGGTGACAATGGCAAGAAGATTGTGGTGGTTGGTAGCTCCTTCATTGGCATGGAGGTGGGCAACTGCCTCGCTGGTCTGAAGAATGATGTGACCATCGTTGGCATGGAAGAGGGTAGGCACATCCACAATCCTACTTCTTTGCAGCTTGCTAACGACGTGAAGCACCCATGGAGCGAGTCATGGGAAAAAAGGTTGGCAAAGTGTTTCAAGGCCTGCTAGAGAAGAACGGCGTCAAGTTTAAAATGGGAGCTAGCGTTGACAAAGCTACACCCTCGAAGAACGATTCATCCAAAGTGGGCGCAGTACACTTAAAAGATGGAACCGCGCTGGAAGCCGATCTGGTCATCGAGGGTGTTGGTGTTGCTCCTGCAACGGAATACCTGAAGGGCAACTCAAGTGTCCACCTGGAGAAGGACGGTTCACTATCCACAAACGAGGCGTTCGAGGTCAATGGAGTGAAGGACATCTTTGCTATTGGCGATATTGCCACATATCCCTATTGGGGCCCTGGCGGAAATGGTTCTCCCACTCGAATTGAGCACTGGAACGTGGCACAAAACGCCGGGCGGTCAGTGGCCAACTCCATCAACAACCCAGGGTCAAAGCCCAAGGCGTTCATTCCCGTCTTTTGGTCAGCGCTCGGTTCTCAGCTCCGATACTGCGGAAATACGGTCAACGGTTACGATGATGTGGTCATCCAAGGCGATACGGAGAAGCCGTCGTTTGTCGCGTACTACACCAAAGGAGATGAGGTGGTGGCCGTCTCTTCCATGATGAAGGATCCGTATATGACACAGAGCGCAGAGCTAATGCGGAGGAACAAAATGCCGAGGAAGAGCGAGCTGCAGAGGGGCGTTGACATTCTGGAGATCGGGGCCCCATCTGAGATCAAGATTTAGGCAACGGGGACATGAAGGGATATGGCGGTAATAGCTGAAGGAGCCATTTCCGCAGAAAGGGGGTGAGGGGGGTGACGGATAGCATGATGATACAAAAAACTCTGGAGTGACGTCAAGAACAACGGTGCCATTTTGTGACCATCCACACATGCATGACTTGTCATCCGGAGAACATCGTCCAGGGCGAAGGAAATGTCTCGATGGCTTCCCCCAAGCCCAAGTTGTGCTGGGGAAGGCTGTTGTTGTGTTGGCGAAAGGTGGAGCTACCTGAGTCGCACATGGATGATCTAAGCGCCGGTTTAATCTCCGAGACTTGTTCGCCCAGAGCTAGCAAAGACGACGGTGCCGAAAAAAGAAAATTGTATAGCTTCACGCGCAGGACAGCGGTTCCATCCGCAGAGGGACAATTGGCAGCAGATGGCATCGTGACGAGGATGCACTCTCTCCGTTGGGCAGAAAGGGCAGAGCCAGCGAGGTGGATGGAAACAGTCGCGTCATTCGGTGGAAGTGCGCTCAGTCATTGGCATGGATATCGGATATGCAGGGCGGCCCTTGCAGCGGAAAGCCGTGGCTTGAGGCTTGAGGGGCATGACGGAGTGGGTTGTTGTGAGGGATGCTGTGGTGTTTACGGAGTAATACACTCGGAGTACTCCGTAGATGGATAGTCGATGTGTGTTATTATAGTCAGTCACTACGGAGTGTATTGAGTAGGTATGTAGATACACGGTATTAGATGCAGGGTGTGAGCATTGGAAGTATGTATGCGCTGTCTCTGTTATTAAGGTATCGAGTCTATAGTATGCGCTGTTCCTGCTTGTCGAGGCGGCGAGATGAGGCGTCATAGGAGAGAGAGAGACACACACATACAGAGAGAGAGAGCGGTGATGTACACAATACACAGCGGTGATGTATGTATGGTTTCGTCCAAGCCACTGGTACTGTACTCCCTCTGCCTCTATGCCTCTCCCTCTCCCTCTCCCTCTCCTCTCGTTCTCTCCCACCCTCTCTCTCTCGCGACCTCGTCAGCCCTCCCGCATGGCACAGCAATTTGCGCAATCCCGGGGGCATGCAACAAGGTTGGCAAAGGTTGCATGGGCGTGAGAGAGTTTTGAAACAGCTACACACCCCAGCCGTAGTCCCCGTTCAGGCGGTGGGATGCAACGCTGAGCCGCCCGACTATCCTTCTGTTCGCAAAGTGCACAATCGCCCACAGCTGCAGGTGCCGGGAGAGCCTTGAAGCCTTTCCGCACAGTGCCAGACTCTTGCTGTAGCCGTGTATCTATCTAGGCGCTGTGGTTGCTGGGCGTGGTTGCACTGGCGAAAGCGCTTCGGACGCGCGTGTGTTGCCGGATTGTGTCTCCCCTTTTATCTCATCTCGCCTACCAAGAGCCCGCAGCAAAGGCATCTCAGGTTCAGCCGCGTCTCTCCCCTTCCACTCACGTTAACGTCAACGCCAACGCCAACGCCAACGTCGAACGTCGAGCCTCAACACGACGAGAGGCCGCGCATTGCCTGCCGAGCTTGGTGTGTCGAAGGCTGCACACTCGCTCTTCGTCGCCCGTGGCCCATTGCTGCCCTGTCCACTGCTGCCCGCTGCCCACTGCACTCCCTGTCTGTCTGCACTCCCTGTCTGCACTCTGCTGCTCACTACCACACTACCTACCTACTACTGCCCGCCCACTTGCCCAACCGCACGCGCTCGTCGTAGTGCATCGTACTCGCACTGCACTCGCCGTCAGCGCATGTGAAGGGCTGCATCCCATTTCACCACCACCAGCATCACCACCAGCACCGCCAGCAGCAGCACTACCACCACCACTACCACCACCACTACCACCAGCACCGCCGCCGCCGCCGCCAGCTCCATACGTACATACCCCGGCCCATTGCCGCGAGACTCGCCGCACCCGCTTGTCCGTACCTCACCTGTCCCCTTACCCATCCACCATACTTTGCATTTGCACCGACATCCGACGCCTGCCATCGACACACCGTCGCCGTCGCCAATCACCAGCCCGCAATTGAATTGTCGCTGCACCGCGCCTACAGCTTGGCTCGCGCCGGCCTGCATGTGTCTGTGGTAGCGAGAGCTGTTCCCGCGACCGACGACCCACCGATCATCGCGCGGTACCTGGCAAAGATAGCATCTGCAGCACAAAACAAAGAGCATGTCTTCGGCCGCCGTGCAGCAGAACAGCCCGCAGATCACGCATTCACAGCAGTACCCTGCCTACCAGCAGCAAGTGCCCGCCGCCTCTCCGGCCTCCGCAAGAAGACACTCCCGCCGTGGGAGTAATGGCGCGTCGCCCAACACGCCCCTATCACAATCCCAATCCCATCATTCCCCAGCTGTCTCCACCAGCTCGCACCTAAACACCACGCGTGCGAGTGCGCAGCCCTCGTCCTCCGCCATGGCGACCGCCGTTAGCGTCCCGATGCCGCCGCCGCGCTCGTCTTCGCACCGCACCGCCCACAGCCCATCGACCCCACGGGCCACGCAGGAGAGCTCCCGTCGAAAGGACAAGGAGAGCCCCCGCTACGGCAGCGCCAGCAGGTCAAAACCCTCGCCCTCGCAGCCCACCCACAGCCGCTCCACAACTGCAGTCGGCCAGACGCCGGCAGGCACAAATCTGCCCCGCGAGGAGAGCACCGTCATAAACAGGATAATATCGTCAGATCCGCAGGAAGACATCGCCCGCGAGAAGGCACGGCAAGCAGAAGCTGTGCCCACCTCATCAGGTTCTGCCATCACTCCGATAACCGGCCTCGGCCTGGTGGGCAGCGAGGGCGTCGACGATGGAGGCAGGGGTGCGGGACGGAGTCGACAGGACCATTCGGGCTCCACGAAGCGCTCCAAATTCGGCAGCTATGTCCTCGGTCAGACCCTTGGCGAGGGTGAATTCGGCAAAGTAAAGATGGGCTGGAAGAAGGACAGCAACGTCGAGGTCGCCATCAAGCTCATAAGAAGAGAAACACTGGGTGGGAACCAAAACCGCCTGCAGAAGATCTACCGCGAGATCCAGATTCTGCGAGGCTTGGAGCACCCGAACATTGTGCGCCTGCACGAGATGGTGGAAACAGAGCGCCATATTGGAATCATCCTCGAGTATGCCTCAGGTGGTGAGCTCTTTGACTATATCCTCAACCATCGCTATCTCAAGGACGGTGCCGCACGTAGGCTCTTTGCCCAACTCATCTCCGGTGTCGGCTACCTGCACAAGAAGGGAATTGTTCACCGCGATTTGAAGCTGGAGAACCTGCTTCTTGACAGGAACAGGAACATCATCATTACCGACTTTGGATTTGCCAATACCTTCGATCCCAACGACGAGCTCGGTGAGGACATTGAATTCAATTTGTCCAACAAGGAGTTCATAAAGTCAATGGGCCTTGAGGGAACCGATGGAAACCGACGCGGAGATCTCATGCAGACCAGCTGCGGCAGTCCCTGCTATGCAGCTCCGGAGTTGGTCGTGAGCGATTCCATGTACACTGGTCGCAAGGTGGACGTATGGAGCTGTGGTGTCATTCTGGTACGCTTTTCTCTCCTGTCCTAGGTTGGACAAATACTAATTCTCTGCAGTACGCAATGTTGGCTGGTTATCTGCCCTTCGACGACGATCCAGCGAACCCGGAAGGCGACAACATTAATCTACTGTACAAGTACATAGTATCAACACCGCTCACGTTCCCCGAGTACGTTACACCACATGCCCGCGACCTGCTTAAGCGCATACTGGTCCCGGACCCACGTCAGCGTGCAGACCTCTTTGAGGTTGCACGACACAGCTGGCTAAGCGACTTTGCCCATGTCGTCAGCTTTATCACTTCTAGTACGACAACCTCTACCGATGTACAAAAGGCATCAGGCCTTGGCCGTACGTACTGGTAATGCCTTTATAGTATTTATATATTGACATGACATAGAAGACGCATATGATACCCATCCCTCGCTTGCAAGAAGCGCTTCCGTCCGCGAGCCAGGGAAGGCGTCGCACTCGGTCGTTTCCCCCGTACACGGAGGACTTACGGCTAAGCGAGACCAAATCAACCAACAACCATCCGACAAACCAAAGAAGGAGCGCGATAATAAGCGTAGAACCGTCCAAGTCGAATACGTGGCGCCCCAGTCCCAGACTGTGCGGGGAGAGGTGTCGATTCCAACTGCACCTGCAGCCTCCTCCAAGAGCCGTGTCAAAGATTCAGGCCCGACCGAAGTACCCCCAACAGATGGTTACAATGCCCGACCGAGCCGGACAACGTCCACGAACACGGCACCCTCACGGCCGATAAGGGAGCCTCAAAGATCCGTGTCCGACTACACGGCGTTCGGCGCCGCGCCTGTCATTTCGACAGTTCGACCGTCAACCGGCGGAACCCTTGGTGCAAATTCACGGTTGCCCTCAAGAGGCAACTCTTATAGCCAGCCTTCAACAGCGACTGTTGCACAGACTAATGCAGAAGGACGCTTCTCACAGCCAAAGGGCAAGCAGTATCACATATCTGCACCAACGGCGCAGGTCGATTCTGGAATGGGACAGCCGAGCATCGCTCAGCCGACCACGGCGCAACCTACGCCGCAGCGAGTGCAGTCCATTCAAACAGAGTCCAAGGGCCACAAACGCTCTAACACGGTCAGTGAAACCTTTGGCAGGGTGGCATCAATGTTCTCAACTCGACAGCCATCTTACTCGCAAGACCCCAAAGCGTCCTCCGTCTCCCAAAACTCGGCATATTCACACGAGAAGAGACTGCAGAAGTCGTACCCTCCCATATCCATGCCTGGGCCCATTGCTAACGTTGATGCTCACCGACAGAGCACTGAGTCTAGCCGACGAACATCTTTTAGCTTTTCAAGAAAGTCCGTGAACGATTCGGGTACTGGATCTAAGCCGCCGCGGCGATTCTCTCTGTTGCCTTCATCGTTATCAAAGACATTCTCTTCAAACCATAGAGAAAGTATGCCGGCGACGTCACAATCTGATCGCCGGGGCTCGATGGCAACTACTGGCCGTCCCCGTGCGTCTTCCCGCTCTGGCTTGGTCTTTGGACATCAATCCGACTCGAGGTCTCCTAGCCAGAGTACCATGGATAGCGGTGCGCCAGGCTTTTACGACGGACAGCACGACAGCAACTTGAGAATGCACGGTGGACCTTCCTCAGCGCCTCCTAATCTGACTCATTTCAATCAGCAGCCCCCAATAGGCGACAACAAGTTTCCCAACCCACGGGGTCTACATCCGTCTCAATCGCAAGATCGACCGTATCGTCACTACCACCAGAACGAGTCAGAAACCAGTGAGCCTGCGGTACAGAATCACCGACCGCAGTATCCATATGATATGGGAAGCGAATCTGCGCGTGTGGAGCAGCCTCGAAAAGGCGTCTTGCAGAAGAGCAGGAAGTTTGCAGATGCATATGAAGAGTCGGGCGGGAACAAGGGTAGCAGCGGGAGCTCGAAGAGAGTCATGGATTTCTTCAGGCGAATGGGCAGGCAGCGAGAGAAGGAAGACCGGTGACGTGGAAAAGTGTGAAAATGGCATTGGGCCATTCCATCATGTATAAGGGATATCGGTGTTTGACTAGGCACATTGTTGAACCATTGATTGTTTGTTGAGTGAGGGGTAGGGGGCTGGAGACAAGAACATTGCTATAGCGCAGTAGTAGAAGTCATGGAGATGATGGCTCTGCTCAGCTTTTTTTTTTCGATGGGTGGATGAGGGGGGTGGTTGAATCCGCGAACGGAAATGATATTTTGAGCGCTGGGATTGAAATTTGTAGAAGAGCAAGTGGGACAGGAAGGGGAGGGGAGCGTAGGGAAGCGGAGCGGAGCCAAATGGCGGGTAATATTGCATCAGCCGGGCGTTTTTTCTTCTTCTTCTCCTTCCCCTTCTTTTTCTACTCTCTTTTTTTTTCGGTCAACAGGAGGTTTGTTTTTCTTTTGCTTTTGCTCTTGCTTGCTTGATATTCGGGTGGGTTGATTGGGTATCTTTTGCTTGGATTGTGTGGGGGAAATAGGGAGGGGAAGGGAAGGAGGGAAAGGAAGGGGGGCTTTTTCTTCTTCTTTCTTTTCTCTTATTTACATTTATTTGGGGAGGTGGGGAGGTAGAGATGGATGGGTGGGTGGGTGGATGGATGGAGGGGGGAAGAGAGATTGTGTTTGTGTTTGTGTTTGTGTTTGCGGGACATGTCCGAGTCGAAGATGACGTCGACGACGACGACGACGACGACGACGACGATGTACACATGCATATACACGCGTGTGTTATAATCACCCCTACACCCCCCACCTTTTACCTTTACCTTTACGTCCTCCCAATAATTTCTAGTCTTCTTTTTTGGGTCATCTTGAGATTGATAATTATGCTTCTTGAGCTTTTTCCATTTCCATCTCCATTTCCATTTGCCTTTCCTCTTTTGTTATTGTTTGGGCCTGGGTCTGGGTTTGGGGTGGCCTGGGTGTAGTGATTTTGGGGGGGGGGGGGGGGGGGGGGGGGTTTTAGTTTAAAAAAAAATTTGGGGTGTAAAATAAAAAATTTTTTTTTTTGTTGTTTTTTTATTTTTTTAAAAAAAAA